>JBBPBX010008080.1:0-13030 GCA_038048925.1 Garcialebias charrua
GTTATATTAAAAATAAATAAAAATAATATTATTTTCTCCTAATGTTTCTGGAAACTGTCAGTATTTTAAAGTTGTGTCACATATAAAAGCTTCATCTTATAATAATACTATCATATTATATCCAATCACTTTCCTACTACAGTAGTCCATTATTATTCATCTGGTGCCACCTCAGGAGAATTTAGCCGAACTTTGGGATTTTTTATCCAATTCTGTTATACATGAGCATTTTCCTGCTCTGACATTTGAAAACGCTTGCTATAAAAAGTCCTGTCATTCATCAACTTGTCAAGGGACCAACAAACATTAACCGCGATTAACAAACCTATACTGTAAATATTTTTCAAGCAACTTGCAGGTTAATTCCCCAAGAGAGCTTTATTTGAATCATTTGCCTTCTCTTTACAGTCACTGTCAATAGCACGCCGACTAAAACACTTTGTGGGAGAAATAAATAAATAAATAACTGGGAAAAGAAATGCTCCGGTAGCATTAAAGCAGTACAGTCCCGGCACATTTCCAGCTCTGCCACAAAGCACCCTTTAAATAAAACACATCTGGCGGACAGATTTCTAATTACAGCCTATTTAACAGTGGATTAAATGAAGTGATATACTGTCTGTGACAGGAGGATCTGGGTTGCGAGGTGAATCAATACTGTTGCCTGCTGCTTCTCTCACGGTGAGGGAAGAGCACCACAGGGGAGCCCTCCTCAGAACTTTCACTTCCCAATAACTGCGTGAAAGCATTGCCTTCAGCTGCCTGCGCTGCTCCGGGTTGCCACGGGACATTGAAGGAGAAAGGACAGCATCACTTCCAACTGGCCCTGTGAGTAGTAGAAATGGACTGGTCAACAAGTTTGGCGAGTAAAAAACACACAAAAAAAACAATGAACTATCCATCCATTATTTTCCACTTGTTCCAAAGTCGAGTCCCGGGGGCAGCAAAGCAGGGAGGCCCAGACATCTCTTTCAACAGCCACCTCTTCCAACTCTTCTGGGAGGATCCCAAGGTGTTCCCAGACCAACTGAGAGATTAGTCTCTCCAGCGTGTCCTGGGTCTTCCCTGGGGTCTCCTTCCAGTCGGACATGCCCAGTGCACCTCACCAGGAAGACGCCAAGGGAGCATCCTTACCAGATGCCTGAACAACATCAACTTGCTCCTCTTGATGTGGAGGAGAAGCGGTTCTACTCTGAGTCTCTCCTCCTGGCTAATAATGCCTCTTTTCCACCGCTCGGCTCGGCTCGGGTCGGCTCGGGTTGGATCGGCTCAGTTCGGGTCGGGTCACATCTATGTTCTGTTTCCACAGCTTTTTTGTACCCCTTCTGTGGGCGGGGTCCAGAATCCTACTCGTCTTACCACATGGTGGCAGTAGTGTTCCCTCAAGCTATTTACTACAGTACTAGCCACCACTAGAAGAAGAACACAATAAAGGCTTTGACAGAATGTTGTGAAAGAGATGTCATGCTATAATGAGTACCTCATGAGCTGTAATCTTTAAACCCAATTCATAATCCTACCTTGTTGCCTTCTTTAAACCCATGTATTTTCCAATTTAGTATTTTTACAATAAAGATGTATTAAAGCATATTTTATTATTTAGTTATGCACAAGGTGCTTGATAAAGTTGCAAAACCATATTTATCTGAGCTGCTTCAACCTTCCTGCCCTCCCCGATCTCAGATCAGCTGAGCAGTTGCTGCTGACAGTCCTCAAAACTTTTTAAATCTTATTTAAAAACACACATTTATTCCTTGGCTTTTAACACGTGATCTTATCTTTTATGGCATGTTAACACACCTGCAGTAAGACTGGTACACTATATGTATTTATTTTTGTATGCTTTTTATAGTTTTTAATTAACTTGTCTTTTATGTTATTGTACAGCACTTTGGTTGACCCTGTGGTTTTTAAAATGTGCTTTATAAATAAAGTTGATTTAAAACATCACACTGTGATCTTTGAAACTGCCAGTGTCTCCCTGGTAAAGTTGCTGCTGGGTGGTAGATGGGTAGATGGTAGATGGATGGTCTGTGAATTCTTTAACTTTAAACTGTCCAAAGGACTTTGGCCACTTTTAATTTTTGACTTTTTTTGTATGACTTCATCCTAGAACCAAATAATTTATAACGTAATAACAGTTGAGCAGATTCTAATAATCTTTATCTTATGATTCTTTAAAGGTCAAATGCAAATGGAAAGTTCTCTTAACTTCCAGTATGGATTTAAACACAATACACACTTCACATTATAAAATAAGTTTAGGAAATTGAATGTTCGAGGACACCACTTAAGAAAATATAACGTTTAATAGGAAAAGTTTGAAGTGACAAACAGAAGTAACAAATTTCCATCTGGTGTCTCACGTCTTCCTCCAGAAGATGACACAGGTTGTTGAATTCTGGCGATTTTCTTCTGTTGACTGTAAAAGAAAAATGTGATTAATTTAGTCCAGAAACTGTTTTTTTTTTTAAACAACACAGTGTGATCACAACATGTTCATATACTAAATGTATCCTGTTGGAGTTATTTGAAATAAAATTCAATGTGTTATAGACATAAATGTGTCAAGCTACCTCCATTAATTTTCTCCCTTGTACTTTGTATCACATATTATCAATTCTATCAAAAACCACATAGCTGATATTTTTCAAAAAAATATAGTGTGATCACAACATGTTCATATACTAAATGTATCCTGTTGGAGTTATTTGAAATAAAATTCAATGTGTTATAGACATAAATGTGTCAAGCTACCTCCATTAATTTTCTCCCTTGTACTTTGTATCACATATTATCAATTCTATCAAAAACCACATAGCTGATATTTTTCAAAAAAATATAGTGTGATCACAACATGTTCATATACTAAATGTATCCTGTTGGAGTTATTTGAAATAAAATTCGAATTTTTATAATTTATTTTCGTTGTGCAAGCACAGTTTTGGAAGAAGTCAAAGCGAAACTACTTTAAATGCAGCATATTTGACCACTACGTGACAATATTAAAGCGTGGTTGAGCTCAGGAACCCTCGTACTATAAAGTCAGCTATGAAATATATTTTATATCTGTTCATTGAGCTACATTTAAAGACATAAAGCCGCCCGCGCGCCGCGTGTTGCTCGTGGCGAACCTGCTTTTTAAAATCCTGCAGTTTTGAGCAATACGTGATTTTATTAAGGACACGTTCAGCTGAAGACCCATCTTTGCTATAAATTAAAAAAAAAAATTGTTTTTACCGTGTTATTCATGTAAAGTCCTGCCGTGATCACTTCCCTCGCTTCCGTGAAAACTGCTCGAGTCTCCTCCTTCCTACTTCCGGAGCGGGTGAGCTCGCCTCGGCACCCCTCTGAAACCAGCCCAAAAATCTCAGGAAATCTGGCGCGGAGCAGCACGGAATATCCGGTGGGAAAGGATGAAAGGGGGTCTCTGCGACGCACATATGACGTAACATCCGACCCGAGCCGACCGGTGGAAAAGGGGCATAACTGAACTTCTCAGGGAGAGTTCAGCTACCCTGCAGAGGAAACTCATTTCAACCACCTGTATCCACAATCTCATTCTTTCTGTCACTGTACAGCACATATGTCAAAGTCAAGGTCCATGGGCGAGATCCGGCCTGCAAATTAATTATCTATGGCCCCCTGGATGATATTTAATTACTATTAGAACCGGCCCACAGGCCACAGCCGCCCGCTGGTGTTTTGCACGGTAGTAGAGATGGGCCGATCGGATCCGGAGTCGTGTCTCATGAACCCAGAGTAATAAGACCCGCCTCACGTCGCATTCAGGAAATCCATTTAATAGTTTGCAGCCAGCTACAGCGTGCGGACTGAGTGAGTAGCACTTTAGCTAACAGCTAGCCAACTTTTCATCGTAACATGTCTGCTGTGTGGAAGTATTTTACACTAAAAACCACAAGACAGCAACGTGCAATGTCTGCAGAGCCATAGCGCCACATTAAACCACTGTCAAGTTAGTTTTACGTTGGGCATTCGAGCTCTGGGGCTTCAGCGGGACACCACTCTCATTGAACCAAAACAGGGAGACCGACCGCGGCCAGCTGCGTCCAGTCCGACCCACTGTCTGATCGTCTCGTAGGAGGGACAGGCTGAGAGCGGCTGACCGAAATCAGAGCGCCCGCCCCGGATTGAACAAGAAAAACACACCGCTGAAGCCACGGAGCTCAAATGTTCACAGAGAAGTTGCTAAACTTCATCATAATTAATGACCAACAGCTGTCAGCTGTAGAAAATGAAGGATTTCGCAACTTGATACTTGCAGCCTGATACTTGCAGCCAACAGTAAAAAATCATAAAAAAGCACATTAATTAAAAATCACAAGAAAACTGTATTTAAAAAAAAAAACATAAACAGCTACATTATAAAACAATGTAAAATACTAAAAGCCAGAACATGTCTGTGTTGATTTATCCCAAGAACTTAGCAGATGTAAAGCTATTTAATATTTTATTTAATTAATTTATTCATTCATTTAAAAGAGACAAAAGAAAACATTGAATGAAAAAAGTGCAGAAAGAAGAAGAAAAATTCTTATATCAACCCCTTATAAAAAACATTGAACCAGGCCGGCCCTTTGCTTGTAGCAAATCTGTTTGTTTTTTTGGCCCTCAGTGTATTTGACTTTGACACCCCTGCTATACAGAGTTCGTGACCATATTTGAGGGTAGGAACTGACCAGTAAACTGAGAGCTTTGCCTCACAGCTCAGCTCTCTCTTCACCACAGCGGACCGGTACAGAGTCCACAATACTGCAGACATTGCACCAATCTGTCTGTCAATCTCATGCTCCATTCTTCCCTCACTCATGAGCAAAACCCCTCGATACTTGAACTCCTCCACTTGAGGCAGAACCTCATTCTCGACCCAAAGAGAGCAAACTATGAACTCCATTTATGAAATGGCTTTTTTATTATGTGGGGACAAACAGATCTATTGAACTCTGCCCATACCATTTCTTTTCTCAAGCACAATAAGCACAGAAGGAGAGGGCAGGAGTGCACATTGAAAGTGCCGGTCAATTAAACAGTATGTGGCTACATTACAGACACAATGCATATTTTTATGGTAAACATATTCTTTTGTGTGTGGACTTTAATTCCTTTGAAGGAGCAGCAGCAGGCTCCAAAGCACCCTCTAAGGTCCAGCAGCATGAAAATGCTGTTTGTTTTTGATGTTATTCTGTGCTCTGTCCATTCTGTTAGAAACGTATTGAATAAAAAAAGAAATGTATTGAATAAAAGAGGTAGGGTTCTAGCTGAATGTGGCAGGCCATCTGAATGGGAAATGGCAGGGACTCAAGTCGAAGCGATCGGCGGATGGCTCAGCATGTTGGAGCACTTACATTTGTGGTTAAATATAAAATAAATGGGTGTATTGGAGCTCATACTGAATTGGAGAAGTGAGCTGTCATGCTACTCATGGAGGTTCAGTGGCTATTTTTAGGGATATCATTGTAGAGGGGTATTGAGAACTTAGAGTTGGTGATTTTTCTTTTTTAAAAATATTATTGACCAAAGCCATTAGTGTTTCAACAAGCTGAAGGCAAAGACAAGAAATCTATAAAGGTCACACTGTTGGTGCAAACTAAAAAGTTACATGCAATTTAACTTGCTGCCGTTTATTCTGCAGCTTGTTAACCAGTCTGAATCCTTGCAGAGAGAGACAGCTTGGTTTGATCTGTTCAGCTTGGGAAGCTTTTAAGGGCCAGAGGGAGACTCAGACATGCTATGGTAATTATTTTGCATCCTTTGTGTTGTTGTCAACCAGTATATCAGACTATGGACATACAAACTTCTGCACATTTTGTAATTATTTAAAATAAACCAATCTTCTCCAGTTGCATGCGTACCATACAAACAATACAAACAATTTTGCATACAAGCGTGATTTAAAATGGCAGATACTGTCTAGTAATGAGCCGAGCACAGTAAATGAACGAGGAGAATTTTTTCCTCAACATCTGAACACTTTGCTCCCAGGAGGAAGCTTCCTTCTGCTTGGGCGGGCATGGTGCCGTTCTAAAAATGTAGTTGTGGGTTAATGGGCGGTATGAGTTTGAGGTGTCCCTTGGTGCCTAATACACCGTTGCACTCTGGTTGTGCATTGCAAAGTATGTTTATTCAGCTGTAAGGTGTTGTTAAAAAAAGAAAATGGGGAGGTGAGGGGGGGATGTGGTGATGGCATAACACACAGGAGACAGTTTCATGGACCAGTGACTGAGCAGACTGATGTGAAGTGATGAGACCAGGCTGTGTCACACCTTTACTCTACATGTTTTGGCCTGGACTAAAAGTAGCACAAAATTCCATGATATTGATATTTTATTTAGATAAAAACTAAGTTTGCATGTGTTTTCTTGTGTTAAACTTCCCACAGTCACCAGAAAGAATCAACATTTTTCTTATCACCTGCCACCATTAAGGCAGCAGTTCAACTGTATCCGAGCATGCTTGTTTTACTTTTAGCAAAATATCTCATGGAACACCTGGTTGGATTTTAAAATTGATTTCAGGAAATATAGTACCGTAATCATTACAAACATCTACAATGGGTTCACGTTTAGAGTCAAACCAATTCAAGGTAGCTGCTAAACAACTGTAGCAAACATAAAATGGCTTTTACTCATTCATTTTTACAGATGTTGAGCTAAACATTTTGTGGTAGTAGCTAACACTCATCTCCATCCATGCCCCAATAGCTACCAAGTCATGCAAATTATTTAAGTCATTTACATGTACGACAGCAGGCAATATCCATTCCTTCAAAATAAAATGCTACTTTCACTCAAGTTTGTTACTTGAGGGCTGTTTTACAAAAGTTTAATTCAGAAATGCAGGATCAGCGAAGGCTGGGCTTGCCCAAGACTCATAGAAGTGCACTAACTTCATTTGATTTACATAGGCTAAGCCAAGGAAGAGCTCCAAGGAAGAACAAGTAAAGTTAGGTTTGAGTAATCATCCATCCATCCATCCATTTTCGTCCGCTTATCCGGGGTCGGGTCGCGGGGGTAGCAGCCTAAGTAGGGAGGCCCAGACTTCCCTCTCCCCAGCCACTTGGAGCAGCTCCTCTGGGGGAATCCCAAGGCGTTCCCAGGCCAGCCGAGAAACATAGTCCCTCCAGCGTGTCCTGGGTCTTCCTCTGGGTCTCCTCCCGGTGGGACATGCCCGGAACACCTCACCAGGGAGGCGTCCAGGAGGCATCCTAACCAGATGCCCGAGCCACCTCAACTGGCTCCTCTCGATGTGGAGAAGCAGCGGCTCTACTCCGAGTCCCTCCCGGATGACTGAGCTTCTCACCCTATCTCTAAGGGAGAGTCCAGACACCCTGCGGAGAAAACTCATTTCAGCCGCTTGTATCCGAGATCTTGTTCTTTCGGTCACAACCCAAAGCTCATGACCATAGATGAGGGTGGGAACGTAGATCGATCGGTAAATTGAGAGCTTTGCCTTTTGACTCAGCTCTCTCTTCACCACGACAGACCGGTACAGCGCCCGCTTCACTGCGGACGCTGCACCTATCCGCCTATCGATCTCACGCTCCAGTTTTCCCTCATTCGTGAACAAGACCCCGAGATACTTAAACTCCTCCACTTGGGGCAGGACCTCCTCCCCGACCCGGAGAGGGCATGCTACCCTTTTCCGGCTCAAGACCATGGCCTCGGATTTGGAGGAACTGATCCTCATCCCGGCCGCATCACACTCGGCTGCAAACCGCTCCAGTGAAAGCTGTAGATCACGACCTGATGAAGCCAATAGGACCACATCATCTGCAAAAAACAGAGAAGCGATTCTAAGGCCACCAAAACGGATCCTCTCAACACCTTGGCTGCGCCTAGAAATTCTGTCCATAAAAGTTATGAACAGAATCGGTGACAAAGGGCAACCTTGGCGGAGTCCAACTCTCACTGGAAACGAGCCTGACTTACTGCCGGCAATGCGGACCAAGCTCTGACACCGGTCGTACAGGGACCTAACAGCCCATATCAATGGGCCTGGTACCCCATACTCCCGGAGTACCCCCCACAGAACCCCCCGAGGGACGCGGTCGAATGCCTTCTCCAAGTCCACAAAGCACATGTAAACTGGTTGGGCAAACTCCCACGCACCCTCCAGGACCCTGTGAGGGTGTAGAGCTGGTCCAGTGTTCCACGACCAGCACGAAAACCACACTGCTCCTCCTGAATCCGAGGTTCGACTATCCGACGGACCCTCCTCTCCAGAACCCCTGAATAGACCTTACCAGGGAGGCTTAAGAGTGTGATCCCCCTATAGTTGGAACACACCCTACGGTCCCCCTTTTTGAATAGGGGAACCACCACCCCAGTCTGCCAATCCAAGGGAACTGCCCCCGATGTCCACGCGATATTGCAGAGTCGCATAAGCCAACACAACCCCACAACATCCAGAGCCCTAAGGAACTCAGGGCGAATCTCATCCACCCCCGGAGCCCTGCCACCGCGGAGCTTTCTAACCACCTCGGTGACCTCAGCACCAGCGATTGGAGATCCCGACCCAAAGTCCCCAGGCTCCGCTTCCTCAGTGGAAGACGTGCCAGTAGGATTGAGTTTGAGTAATCAGTCAGTAATATTTGTGTAATAAATCCCATTTCCGTACGGCTTCGAGGCGATTCTGGTCCACCATCCGGCGTCTCAGGGGGGGAAAGCGGTACGCGACCAACACCATTTATGGTGGGGATGGCGTGCTGTTGACCTCAACTCGGGATGTTGTGAGTCGGTGGGCGGAATACTTCGAAGACCTCCTCAATCCTACTGGCACGTCTTCCACTGAGGAAGCGGAGCCTGGGGACTTTGGATCGGGCTCTCCAATCTCTGGTGCGGAGGTCGCCGAGGTGGTTAAAAAGCTCCGCGGTGGCAAGGCTCCGGGGGTGGATGAGATTCGTCCTGAGTTCCTTAGGGCTCTGGATGTTGTGGGGTTGTGTTGGCTTACGCGACTCTGCAATATCGCGTGGACATCGGGGGCAGTTCCCTTGGATTGGCAGACTGGGGTGGTGGTTCCCCTATTCAAAAAGGGGGACCGTAGGGTGTGTTCCAACTATAGAGGGATCACACTCTTAAGCCTCCCTGGTAAGGTCTATTCAGGGGTTCTGGAGAGGAGGGTCCGTCGGATAGTCGAACCTCGGATTCAGGAGGAGCAGTGTGGTTTTCGTCCTGGTCGTGGAACACTAGACCAGCTCTACACCCTCAACAGGGTCCTGGAGGGTGCGTGGGAGTTTGCCCAACCAGTTTACATGTGCTTTGTAGACTTGGAAAAGGCATTCGACCGCGTCCCTCGGGGGGTTCTGTGGCGGGTACTCCGGGAGTATGGGGTACCAGGCCCATTGATATGGGCTGTTAGGTCCCTGTACGACCGGTGTCAGAGCTTGGTCCGCATTGCCGGCAGTAAGTCAGGCTCGTTTCCGGTGAGAGTTGGACTCCGCCAAGGTTGCCCTTTGTCACCGATTCTGTTTATAACTTTTATGGACAGAATTTCTAGGCGCAGCCAAGGTGTTGAGAGGATCCGTTTTGGTGGCCTTAGAATCGCTTCTCTGTTTTTTGCAGATGATGTGGTCCTATTGGCTTCATCAGCTCGTGATCTACAGCTTTCACTGGAGCGGTTTGCAGCTGAATGCGATGCGGCCGGGATGAGGATCAGTTCCTCCAAATCCGAGGCCATGGTCTTGAGCCGGAAAAGGGTAGCGTGCCCTCTCCGGGTCGGGGAGGAGGTCCTGCCCCAAGTGGAGGAGTTTAAGTATCTCGGGATCTTGTTCACGAATGAGGGAAAACTGGAGCGTGAGATCGATAGGCGGATAGGTGCAGCGTCCGCAGTGAAGCGGGCGCTGTACCGGTCTGTCGTGGTGAAGAGAGAGCTGAGTCAAAAGGCAAAGCTCTCAATTTACCGATCGATCTACGTTCCCACCCTCATCTATGGTCATGAGCTTTGGGTTATGACCGAAAGAACAAGATCTCGGATACAAGCGGCTGAAATGAGTTTTCTCCGCAGGGTGGCTGGACTCTCCCTTAGAGATAGGGTGAGAAGCTCAGTCATCCGGGAGGGACTCGGAGTAGAGCCGCTGCTTCTCCACATCGAGAGGAGCCAGTTGAGGTGGCTCGGGCATCTGGTTAGGATGCCTCCTGGACGCCTCCCTGGTGAGGTGTTCCGGGCATGTCCCACCGGGAGGAGACCCAGAGGAAGACCCAGGATACGCTGGAGGGACTATGTTTCTCGGCTGGCCTGGGAACGCCTTGGGATTCCCCCAGAGGAGCTGCTCCAAGTGGCTGGGGAGAGGGAAGTCTGGGCCTCCCTACTTAGGCTGCTACCCCCGCGACCCGACCCCGGATAAGCGGAAGAAAATGGATGGATGGATGGATGGATAAATCCCATAAAAATTAAAACTCCTTTTGCAGGTGAGTGTTTGGAAAAACTCAAGAATTCTATTAGACTGATTTATTTTCTGAACTCATTGAAAACAACACAATGACAACAGCTACTGTATAACCATGCAGAAAGTTCAAGGTTCCTTTATTTTCATTCACATCACTTGTGGTACACGTGGTGGAATGAAATTGTGTACACAGGGTCCCAGTTACATCCAACAAAAGTATAACAGAACCTTTCTGTGGAAATCTAATATTACCATGCAGCAGTATTAGCTTTCAATGTGACAATGTCAATGACTTTAATTATAAAGTAAATAATCACGTGCACCAAGCACAAAAGCCTAGATACAAACACTTAACAAGAGTTTATATAATATTTTTAATCAGCATGATTCTGAGCAATGAAAAAACACATACCAGAATTTACTAAACTTGCAGTTTGCCTGGGCTGAAGCAGGCAAAATTTTCAAAATAAATCTTTGTGGTAACTCATGAGTAACTGATTTTGCAAATCAAGTCAATGACAGATTAGGTCAAGATGAGCATAAAAGTCCAGACTTAATTTTCTATCTGGGTTTGGTGAATTTGTTCTCTGGTTTCACACAGTGTGCATTTAAGCGGCTCTGTTGTTGGCTCTTACGTCAACTAAAAGAGTGAGTGACCTTTCTGGACTGTCTGTTTCTCCTTCCTTCTTAAAGACACAAGGAGATGGGAGTTCTGCTGAACTTAGGCCTAATCCAGCATTCATACATAAGGTCATAACGTCTTCATTCCAGTCCTGGATCATCACACTGGACAGGTTTTTGCCTTCCTCCTCACTCTAAACCAGAGGAGGAGCAGCTTTATTTGCTTTGCCCGGTTCGAGCTCTCAGATGTTATGTAGAACGCACATCCGCAATACGTAAATCTGAAAAGCTCTTTGTACTTTTCACAGAAGGCTCTCGGGGTCATCCTTTGACCCCTCAGCGGTTGTCGCATTGGTTGTGTGAGGCCATCTTCCAGACTTACAGTTCTGCTGGCCTTCAGCATCTCGAGGGCATTTAAGCTCATCCCACTCGAGAGGTGGCGACTTCCACTGCCTTGTTCAACGGTCTGTCGGTACAGGATATCTGCTCTGCAGCTTCCTGGTCGTCAGTAACTCCTCTTATCCGTTTATCTGCGAGATGTCTCCAGCTCCTCTTTGACATTTTCTGTTCTCCGGGTCGCAGCAGAGTAAAAACTTGTCATTATCAATAACATTATTGGTTAAATGACACAGTCTTTCTGTCTTATTGATGGGCGATTCCGTACAGCTGAGTCAGTCAAGCGTGTGGTTCTTGTTTCTGACTCTGTTTTTCTACTGATGTTGTTTTTCACCATCAGTATCAGGTTGCACACCTGCTAGTACCTTCAGTGAGGGTGGCGGTTGCCAGGTTGTTGGTTCCAGTCAGACCCAGTGAGGCATGGACCATATCCTGCTTCGCCTTTAACCCACTAGGGCGTGGCTTAAAGGGCGACAGCCTGCATGAAATATAACGTTGGTTACGTACTGTAACCCCAGATTATATGAATGCAGGCGGAGCCCTTTAAGCCCCCGGGCATCCCTGGCTCTTTTGGTGAAAATTTTTTACCTTATTGGGAGCCGATTCTCGGTCAGCAACAGAATAAATAGCAGACCGAGGCGGGGCCCACGGCAGGTGGGCGTGGACTACAAGTCTTCAGTGATTGGCGCGAAGCGCGGGTAAAACATCTACTGATGTTTTCACAAGTAACGCATTTAGTTACCTACAACACGTTTATGAAAGTACAGAGCACAATTAAACAAATGCTAATTTAAGGTAAAACAAATTAAAAATATGATTAAAGATTAAAGATAAAACTGAGTGTATGTGTGTTAAAATAAAACTGAGTGTATGTGTGTGATAAGAACACAGAATATTATTCATGTGGTGAAAACTGTTTATGAAGCATTTCATAATCTCAAGTTGGAATGTTTGTTAATGTGCAAAGTTGAGATTTTTCTTACACTTGTCTAAGAGTGCATAGTCTGGTATTTATTTTCTTCTCTTTTTTTATTTATTTTTTTATTGCAGTGGTCACTCTCCAATCCTTTTTTTATTGTCTAAGAACTATTCCAATCCACTCGTCATTGAACTGTGATGGTAAAACATCAGATAGTAAAGTTGTAAGTTTAGTGTGTATAAATGTTTTTGTGCAAAAGTAATATTATTTGCAAAAACTGCAGTAAAATGTTATCCATAAAATGTGATGTTTAAATTATGTTTCAGTAAATTTGACATATTTCTATAAAATGGAACTAATTACTTTTACAGAGGACAGCTGAGAGGCCATATTAGAAACTGTAACGGTTCACATGTAGTATCAGCAACAGAAATATGAAAGGATCAGCCAACAACTTGAATAATAAAAGCAGATTTCACAGCAACTACAATGAAATGCACTAAAAAACACAGTTTCTTCAGATTAAAGTCATCAATCTGTACAGTTAGATATAAAAAATGTGATAATTTTGCAGCTGTGACATTATTTTCCTGTAATATTACACTATAAGCAAAGGAGGCAGGGTGAATTTTGGTAATTTTGTTATTTTCTTGTTGATATTTCTGATTAGTTTTCATGTATTTTAATTT
>JBBPBX010008080.1:25982-43998 GCA_038048925.1 Garcialebias charrua
CGGATGGTGGACCAGAATCACCTCAAAGCCATCTGGAAGTTATTCTCCATGGCCTCTCGGAACTCCTCCCACGCCCGAGTTTTTGCCTCAGCAACTACCCAAGCTGCATGCCGCTTGGACTGCCAGTATCCATCAGCTGCTTCCTAGGTCCCACAAGCGAAAAAGGCCCGATAGGACTCCTTCAGCCTGACAGCATCCCTCACTGCCGGTGTCCACCACCGGGTTCAAGGGTTACAGCCACAACAGGCACCTACAACCTTGCAGCCACAGCTCCGATAAGCCACTTTGACAATAGAGGTGCGGAACATGGCCCACTCTGACTCAATGTCACCTCCCCCGGAACGTGTTCAAAGCTCTCCCGGAGCGTGGGAGTTAAAGCTCCATCTCACAGGAGACTTTGCCAGACGTTCCCAGCAGACCCTCACAATACGTTTGGGCCTGCCAGGTCTGACCTGCATCCTCCCCCATCATCGGAGCCAACTCACCACCAGGGTCAGTGGACAGCTCCTCTCCTCTCTTTAACCGAGTGTCCTAGACATGCGGCTGCAGATCAGAAGAGACAACAACAAAGTCGATAATCGAACTGCAGCCTAGGGTGTCCTGATGCTGAGAGCACATATGGACATCCTTATGCTTGAACATGGTGTTCGTTATGGACAATCCATGAGGAGCACAGAGTCCAATTACAGAATACCAACCGGGTTCAGATCAGGGGCACTGTTCCTCCCCAGGAGGTGCACTCTCCAATACATCCTCCAAGGACTTACTCGACAGCAGGAGAAGATTTTCAATCGGTTTGCTTGTAAGGACAGATTTTCAGGGCAGGTTACACAGATATTCAGGAAGTACACGCAAGAAGACCAGTCATGAGAATCTGCCACGGACAGTGTGCGTTTTATTTTTCATACACTTATCACTTCAGCCGAGCTCACAGACTCAAAAGTGTCGTTGAAGCGACAGCTGCATGCTGCAGCCTCACCAAGCCCCTCATCCAGCTTTCTACTAACACAAACATATAATTCATGGGCAGAGTTAACATTCTCAGCCGTAGTAGTTGAAAACATCCATGAACTTGGACCAAAAATTCCCCAGTAGTTCTCAGAGCTTGTGTAAGAACAAATTTATAAAATATTTTCATGCAACTATGTCAGTGTCACAAAAGGCTGATGACGGTGCACCCAGTGGTGCAGGCAAGCAGGCGAGGACTCAGGATAATGAAAAATAAAGAATTTATTAGCAAAGCAAAAGAACTGACAGGGTAAAAAAAAATAAACATGGATAAACAGGAGGTGCTTACATAACAGACATATCAACACCAGTGGACATAAAACAATGCCATGACAGGTTTTATTTTTTCATACTGATGATGGACATGCCCACAATGAAATGAGGGCTTGATATCTGTGGGAAAATGTAACATTTAGCTACTATTTTTGTTGAAAATATTTATATAGTTTCTTGGTTAGACCCATCAGCATTACATAAAGTCAGCTGCTTTTTTAACTTATGTTCACAAAAACTGGAAAAGTGTACAAAAGTCTAAATCTGTGATGAAAATATATGAAACTTTCTTTTTAAAATATACTATAACACATTTACAAACATATTAATAAAGCTATCATTATTTACCTGCTTTATAATATTTAAACAATAATGAAAAAAATGAAGAAAATGAAAACAGAACCATAATAGCTGTCGAAAAAATGAATGTTTTGACCTGAACATTTTTATGTGTATCTAAAATAACCACTAAAGAACCATCATTTACTAACAAAAGTGCACAACTAATTTTGTAATAAATGTGCAAAATCAGCTAAATAATGTTTTGTTGTCAGTAATTATGCTTCATTTCATTTGCATTCAAACACTGATGAGTATACTTTGGCTCATTTTGGCACATGATGAATAATGACTCAGTAAAATAATCAAGATGGAAACAGTGTCAAAGAGATAATAGTGGAATCAAAGAGGTTACGTCAAAAGCAAAAATATTTTTATTTTCTCAAAAAATAAAAAATTGGTGACTAACTGTTGAAAGGGCAACAATCAACAGAAGTAAAATAATTTTGTGGGAGAAAATCAAGCGATAGAGAGCATTAAAGAAAAGACTAAGGCTAAGATAATACACAAATATGCTGTACCAAAATATTATAATCTCTAACAAGGGTCCTTTTGTAAATGATTATTACTGATCACCAACTTTAACCCAATTTATGCAAAAACCCTAATAAATTTTAAATTGAACAATTCCCAAATAATCATTTATCAGTTGATCTTTTTACAATTACTTATGTGCATTCTCAAAGTCACTATTTTTTGATGCATTGTTGTCCAGATATATTCATGCCTTCATGCTCTTCTTTACCATTTAATCAAATTGTTAGTTTTTTTTCTCCCCCATTTATGTATACAGTATTGGTTATTATGACTGACTGTGTGTTTTTTCAACAAAAAAATATTAGAAATTATTCTTAAGTTTTATGTTTCATTATTGTATTCACTTTTATTAATGGTTGGCCTGGATTGACAATTATTGGATATGAATGGATATGAAAAGTGGAGATATATGAACAGTATTCACATCCACATCTGTTTCAGGTGTGCTCTGCAGTCATTCAGGCACCCAGCAACATTGCCCATTGAGGACATTTTGCTAAAATACTATTAAAGGTAATTGATAATTACTGGTACATTTGGGAATACAAATCGATGAAAAGCAGGTGTAGAGAACCAAACGAGAATGGAGCGCCAACCTTGAGTACCAGAAATAGGTGTGAAAGTATTTGAGGCATGGTGTACGATTTTAAATTTTAGAATTAGTAACTTTAAAACAGTCTATCTAGAATTTGTGTTTGATGCATGAAAATAATTGTTTTGACAGCATTTATGTTTTTATAGTTGCCAGATCTAATGTATTTTGAATACATTTTTTTGTCTATTGTCTTGTTTTGTGTTGCTTAATGAGAAAGATAATGGCAGCTAAGCTAATACTGTACCTGTCTACAAAAAAAAAAAAAAAAATTATTGGTGTAGGACACTTAAGGTCATTTAGGCTTTCTGTCATGTTCACTCTGGATTCTGATGTTAATGTAATTGAACATTTTAAAAAAACTGTGTATAAGTTTAAAAAAAAGTGTTCAAGTTGTTTTTGTTCAAATATCAGTTTGTCATAGAGATGGACCCAATAATTCAGGCCGACACAAGGAGTTTTAACAAAAACTAAAACACTGTTATTACAAAAATGCTGAAAAAAAAGGCTGGCGTGGCAGCAAAAGATTCAGAGTAACAAAACTCCAAGACACCAGACAGGGCATGATGCACAATGCTAGACTGCACGTGAGTGAGGGCGAGGGAGTAAATGGACTGGGGCTGATGAGACAAGTGGGGATGGGTGAGACCAATGATATCAGGAACAAGTGTGAGTGTAATTATACCGCCTCGATCAGCACTAACCTGCACCAATAAAAATTATACTGGAAAAAAATAGTGAAGCGTTAGTGTCAGGTTACTATTTTAAAAATTTGCTGATTATTTTTCTTGAATTGGAGGAAAATTTGAGTTCCCTTTCAGTCTGGTCTCTCGGTGCAACATACTTGCTATGGGAATTGCACGCCCGCGCGATTACCTGAAGGAATATACTCACGCCTTTACGGCTAGGGGCGTCACCCCCGCGCCAGAGGCCCCACCCTCTGGGTACTTAAGCGGCTTGCGCCCTTCCATCTTTCTCTTTTTTGCCCTTCACCTCGCTAAAACTGAACTACCTCTTCGTGGGACTTCTCTGTTGCTTCATCGCTCAACTTGAGGTGAGCTTGCTCCCTGCACAGAGCACACAGAGAATTATTCCTGCATACTGCTGGACTAGCGAAAGCTAGTCCGGCACATTTCTCTTAACCCCGAAGTATTTTCTTCTCCTCTCTCTACAGATTGCTTCGCTCGACGGCGCTAACTACGCCACAAGAAAAAGCTATTTCGCTAACTCCTAGCAAGCTAGCCAGCGAAAGTGACGCGACGGAGGAGACATTTCAAAGAAAAAGAAAAAAGATTCTGGAAGGACTTGCTCGCCTTATCTCGGACATGCCTCCGGAGAAAGGAAAACGAAAGGCGATACTTCCAAGGAAAACCAATGGGATGGCGAGCCCAACTTTGCGCGCCTGTCCCAGTGGATGTGGTTTCTCCCTCGCAGCAACGGACACCCACGAGGCCTGTCCAGTCTGCCTGGGAATGCTTCATGCAAAAACAGCACTGGATACGCCCGACTTTTGCCCACACTGCAACCTCATGCTGGATGCGGTGCTGCGGCATCGGGTTGACCTCGTCGCCAAAGCCATGGGCAATTCAGCGACACCAGCGGACGTGGACACCACGGAGCCCCTCACTCCCACGCCGGAGCTCGAGAACATGGCTCTACATGACAGCACATGAGTCGAATGAGGCGACAACCCTGACGTGCTGGCTCCTATGGTGGACCTAACAGTCGAGTTCGACAACCGAGGCATGATGAACGAGGACGAGATCTCAATTTCAGCCTCGGGCGAATTTTCAACGGAGGAGGCAGACGTGGAACTGGAGGATCAGGGTGAAGATCTCTCCCAGACCCCAGTACCTGTGCTACCAGAAACCGACTTTTCCATCCCTGCTCTGTTCGACTTGTGCCACAGAGCAACGGACGCGCTACACATCCCATGGCCCGAACCTTCGCCACGCCAATAGGTCACGAGGCTGGCAGGAAGCTATTTTTACTCAAAGCAGCAGGCCACCACAAGGCAAATGATGCCCGTTTTCCCGGACTTCCTCACAGAACTAGCTTGCACATGGACTCAACCAAGAGCCCCTATGCTTCATCCCCTCTCACAGTTCCTCGACGTAGATGGGATGGATGAGGTGGGAATAGCTAACGTGTCTCAGATCTAGGACACATTCGCGTCTCACCTGGCTCCTAAGTCATCAGGGACAAAACCAACTCTCCCCAGCAAGGCTTGTCGAGCTTCAGCGTCTCTACTCGAGAAGTGCTACAGGGCTCAGGGACTCGCGGCATGCGCCATGAACGAGAAGAGCAGCATGTTAGAAGGATCACAAAATATGAGCCGTTTTGTTTAAGTGTGGAAAAGCTGTTTCTATAACGTGAGTACACAAAAAAAAGATCGCGTTGCTAATAGGCTAACGTTAGCCGCTAACAGGTAGCAACAACACAACGCGATCAAACTAACGTTACTTACCCTCATAGTTGTGCAGGAAACTTGAGATATGCAATTTAAATCCCTTATTACGTTTGCTTGTCGGAGCAGGGGACCAGGAAAAACTACAACAGCTCCAGGTAACAACGGACAAACAGGCAGCCGCCGACTTGCTGGACGAAGCCCGCAGAGCAACAGACTTTGTGCTCCGCATGATGGGGACAGCTGCTGTTGTACAAGGTAGGGGACTGGCGGAAGTGGTCATCGCGATCCGCCACCTGTGGATGACTTTAACAGATCTCCCAGAGGGACAAAAGGTGCCTTTTCTCCACCACTCGATAGAGCTGACGGGATTATTTGGTAAAGCTTTGGAGCGAATTCAGACCAAGCTGGACCAAATACGCAGACAGGCGGAAGCTCTCCGAGAAGGCAATCCCTGGAGAAGCTACACCCCCCCAAGGGAGTCTGCTAGAAGTAGACCTGCGCAGTCTCGACACCACTCGGCAACGCGTGCCCCACCGCAGAAGCGGATAGCATACGAGGAAGAGCCCCGGCAGAGACCCCCGCCGGGTCAACCTTGCACCGAGCACGCATGGAGCAAGACCAAGTTTGTTCCCCACCAGGCGGCCAAACACAGGGCCTCCTTGGCGAATCGGGACACCAGACAAAAACGTGCCTGATGAACCAGGTCCACGTTCCCACATTACACGATCACCCGCCCTAGTGGTACTGGAAGTGATCCCTTCATGTCCAGACTTTACTTGTAACACGGTACAAAAAGCTGGTTTATTTACAGCATATACAAATCATGCTTTCTCTGCTGTGAGTGACATATAATCATGTACGTCATTGCACATAAGCACGAATAAAGCTCATGAAATAGCTCCTAATCATGTACGTCATTGCACATAAGCACGAATAAAGCTCATGAAATAGCTATTCTCTGTTTTATTGACTCTCAAAAAAAATACAACAACACACAAATATCTTCAGCAAAGTAGATCCCTCTGGCCTGCAAGCCATCATAAAGGTAGGGGGCCACCCCCCCCCCTCCCTCATGACCCATGGGGTATTAGCCTAATCAATAAACCCTAGCAATGTACCTCTGATTCATCAGCAGTAAGCAGACACAGAGGCGTCTGCAAGCACCTCCCACACCCCTCATGGAGACAGGTGAGGAGAGTCATGTGCTCAAGCCCCCGCTCCATTGTGAACGGTGGAGCAGCCAATACACTAACCAGACGAACACGTGACATGTCCGCAAATCAGGAAGGCAAGCTGGAAGAGTCTAATGATGGGGGGGCTACATCAGATGCCCTCAGGTAGCCACAAACTTCACACCTTCAGAGCAGCAACTGTGTTCAGGCTGCTGTGGATGAAAACAAATCAGAGTTGAATCAGATCTCTCTTCCTGTTTTTTGAATGGGATTGGGCTCTTTATCACCAAATAATCTGATGTCTGCCAAACCAAAAGGAACACCTCCACGTTCTCACGTCACAGCTGCTCCTTTGTTATTAACGAGGGACACGCAATGCCCAAGCAGTTATCAGACAGCATGTGACCTCCCTCTCTGTGCTGATCCAGATCTGATTTCAAACAAAATTCTCCCAACGGGTGAAACATAGACCCCGGTTAGTTTACCTGGTACCGATGCTCCATTAAAGCCAATGACCAGTAAACTGGACCACCCCAGAAAATGGATTGGAGTCAGGAGGTCTGCTCGTTTACATAACTCGCAGTCTCCCAGTCCTGGGACCCCAAGCTTGGGGGGGGGGAATAGACTCTCTGTTCCAATCCTGTCTAATAAGGATGACAGGTTACATCTGCCCTCAATTACCCCTGAGCAGAGTAACCTGGGGGCACACCGGCAAGGAGGCCTTCTTCCCAACCTGGTTGACCTCCAGGGGCTCACAACCTCTGTGTCACCAGAAGGGGCAGTACAGCCACTTAGGCTAGGAACTGCCAAAAGTCTCAGCTTGTTGGCTGAAAAGAACAAGTTGATAGCGTCAGGCCTGCCGGAAATGTGGTAATAACCATACAAAATGTCCATGCTGGATCAACACAGTCCCTATACGCACATAAGTGGCGTATTTTTGAAGCCTGGTGCTCAGAAAGAAATATTATTTCTTATGCATGTGACTTGGCTCAGCTCCTGACTTTCCTTCAGGTCTTACTAGAAAAAGGTTGTTCTTATTCAATGATTAAAGTTTTCCTATCAGCTAATTCAGCCTGTCACGAAGGCTGGGGACAGAGGACACCTGGAGCATATCCAATCATAATAAGATTTATGAAGGGTGTGCTTCGGACTAAACCACCCAGCAGGACCGTGACCCCTGGTTGGGATCTTGGCCTGGTCCTGGGGGCTCTCTGTGACCTCCCATTTGAGCCACTGAGCGAGGTTAAGATAGATTTATTATCTTATAAAACCACTGTACTCCTGGCACTTTGCTCGGCGAAACACGTGGGTGACCTCCATGCATTGTCTGTACATCCAATGTGTACAAGATTCGCCCCTGACTGGTCAAAGGTCACACTAAGGCCTAATCCCGCATACACTCCCAAGGTCTTGACTCTGAACCACAGGAGTCTAGACTTTGATCTCTCCTCCTTCCCACCTACTCCTGTCCTTACTCAGGAACGGGAAAGGTTGAAGGCTCTCTGCCCTGTGAGAGCTTTACGCACTTACATGCAGAGAAAACCTGAATGGAGGAAAACAAACCAACTGTTAATCTGCTTTGCAGCACCTGCTACTGGGAGGGCCCTATCAAAACAACGTCCCTCACATTGGGTGACTGAGGCCATTAAGAGGGGAGACAGTAGCAAAGGTCAACAGGTACCCTCTGGAGTGCATGCTCACTCCACTCTGGGCTTGGCCACTTTCTGGTCATTATTCAAGGGTGTACCAGTCGCAGACATCTGCGCTGCTGCCAATTGGAGATCATTAAACACTTTTGCAAAGCATTACAGTTTGGATGTTACTGCGGGTGACGTCACTCAGGCTGTCCTTTCTAACACACAGTAGAAAGTAGCCTTGGGATGCCTGCTGGTCAAGGGCAGACGTTCACTCTAGCATGCATTTTACTGAGCATTTCAAGGGCGTGAATGGATTACGTTCCCATAGCAAGTATGTTGCACCGAGAGACCAGACTGAAAGGGAACTGAAAGTTATGCACCATAACTCATGTTCCCTGAAGGAAGGGAACGAGGTGCAACATATCTGGCCCTTTTCAATGCTGAAAGCTCGGTGAAGTGCAATTTTGGAGAAAGATGGAGGGGCGCAAGCCGCTTAAGTACCCAGAGGGCGGGGCCTCTGGCGCGAGCAGTGACGCCCCTAGCCGTAAAGGCGTGAGTATATTCCTTCAGGTAATCGTGCGGGGGCGCAATTCCCATAGCAAGTATGTTGCACCTCGTTCCCTTCCTTCAGGGAACATGAGTTATGGTGCATAACTTTCAGTTTCTAAACTAGAATTCTGAATGTCAGCAACACAAGAATGTTTTCTTTTTTTTTTTCATGAACCTTTATTTGTACAGGTTCGTTTCATTGAGCATCAAGGACTAATTTACAAGCGAGACATTTTTTAACAAAGAGCACAGATGAGGTACAGACAATAATGGGCAATCATATAAAAAGCATATAAATTAAAAAGTAAATAGAAGAAATTGCATAAAAACTATACAAAAACACCAACATTATAAATCGATGTAGAATACTAAAAACATGTCTGCATTGGTTTTTGCCATGAACTTAGCATTGTTTAAAATCACATAGAGAGGTCAAGGTCAAGAGTTTCAGTGTCAAGAGCTGGCTGGCGAGGAGCGTCGGACCCACATGCAGGAGGACCGGATGACTTGGAGAGACAAAAATGAGAATTAGTGATCTACGCTAACATAACATAAAAAATACTGACAGGGCAGCAGAAACTTATTTAGGCCTCAGAGGGAGGCCCCGGTGTAGACAGAGCAGGTGCCCAGAGGAGGGCGGATGGAGCAGGACCACAGCTCATGACATCATGGAAGGACAATGCTCGAATATTGTCAGGTGCAAGGACTCACCACTGCAGCCTCAGGAAAACCAGAACCTCCTCGGGTGGAAGGCACAAGGACTAAATACTAGTCACTAATGAGACAAGAGGAAGACACCTGCAGATAATTAGGATGAGAATCAGATGTGAAACAGGTGAGATCGTCACACTCAGATCTTTTTACAAGGTGTTCCAGGAAACAGGAGTGGAGTTGTAGATGGCCCTTTTGCCTAGTTCAGTCCGCAATGAGGGAACACTGCATGTACCGTATGTCCTGAGAGCGCACAATGTAGCTGTACTCATGCAATGACATGTAGGAGGAGATCTATGAAAGCAACAGACCAAGAAATGATTTAAAGATGAAAATGTACCAATGTACATTTTGTTCTCACCTCTGCAATCTAGAAATATGTGGTAGCTAAAATAAAATAAAAATGCATATTACTGGGCACCCACCAAAGTAAAAGTGGTGGGCAATAGATATTCTTGCGATTTTAGTTTTAAACTAAAATTGTCTTGTGATGAAAAATCACTTTTATAGCCATTTTGGCCATATCTGGTTAATTACAACTATACAATGTTGTGCTTATATTTTGATTATAAAGAGAAAAATCATACTAAAGGTTAAGTACTTGCTTTGCTTTGCATTACCGATGTGTTTCTTTGATTTTTAGTTTCATTTTACCTTTTGTGATTACGTAAACTCAAACTTATTTCCTTTAAACAAGCACCCACACAGATTATTAATATCTTGCACTCAGATGACTGGTTACCTGCACACTTATTTACTGGCCCAACAGTGGATTTTTGGGGATGACCTCAACACACATCACTTGACAATGCAATTCTGTGTAATATTGTAAGATCAGTTAGCAGAGTGTGTGTTGAGGGTGAGTTTCAGCTACTATCACATCAAATTTTAGCTACATATCCTTAAAATTACCAGAGTTATGGCCATTTTTGTGTTGTCTAAAGTGAGACAGTGGTTGTAGCCATCCTATATTGGATCAATATTTGAACCTCACATCTGAAAAGCACAATGTTCAAGATACAATCAAAAGTATTAACCATTTTATGCTGTAAATACTCCATCCTTCAGCTGCTACCATCAAGCCAACATTCCATTGTTGAGGTTTAAAATTCAAATAAAGCAACCTCAACAAATTTTAGAAAACCATTGTCAGGACTGGTCTTGACTGGCTTTAAAAAATACTTGGTTTTCCATGTTTATTTTGTTATAAATATATGCCAAAGGTCAGAGCTATCCTTGTGTCAATACACTATCAAAGAAAAAAAAAATTGGACAAAAAAGGAGAAGCACTAGACTTTGCTCTCTCTGTTGAGAGGCAGACCAGACAGCTTGCGAGGCTGAGCTTGTCTTCTCTTTGTTGCCAATTAGATTACTGGTATCTCCTAATGTATCCAATGACAACAAAGGAAGCAAGTCAGCTGGGTGTGTTGTGTTGGAGTTTATACTTTGGACCCAAGCGCAGAGCAGAGAAATACACTAGGCAGTCTTCACAAAGATAGAGTCGTTTCACGGTAAAAAAGGAACAAACACTTGATATAGTGGTTGGATTTCATCATTTGTTTGTGGGGCTTCTCCCAAACAGGGACACTATGGAGTTCTACCCAGAACCGGTAAGTTTTGTTTTAGTGAACTGGTTATTGCACAGGATGAAACTGGAAAGTGCCACAGAGCAAAGTTCAAGCTTAATAGCTGAAGTCATAACTGTATTGAATCTAAAATTTAGACTCACAAATACTAGTTTCCTAAAAAGTACATATAATGGGGAAATTTATATTTACATGTATTCTGTTTGTCTCAAGAGTAATAGTGAAATAACCACACGTATAATGTATATCAAAGTCTGTCAGAGGGAAAGCATATTACATAAGTTGTTGTTAAATGTTTCATTTCAGGGTTGTGATTGCACAGAGTTGCTTGACTGGCTGTTTGATAAAAACGATGGGATTCTTCGTAACGAGGACACAGGAGACCACAGCAACTATCACAGCTGGTCATTTCAGGAGCAAAACGTTTGTGATGTTTTTTTACATCTCTAATCAGCTTAAGTTTTCTGTTGGAATTTACCTTCCATTTTAATATGAAGATACTATACTGTCTCTCACTTTGTCATGATTTCCCATTGACAGGCTAATGATAGCACAAAGCGTTTTCGCCCAACAGATGCTGCCGCCAGCTGAGCAGGCAGGGAATGACTTCCTCAACGCCCTTCTGAGTGGAGGTGATTCTGTGTCCACCTCGCCTCTGTGGTCTCCATCTCCAAGCGACAGTGGGGTCAGTGAGGGCACTCCGTCAGACCAGATGGATAGTCCTCAGTGTCCTGAAAGTCCTCCAGATGCTCCCTGCTTTGATCCCGGACCACAAACCAAGGCAGCCCTGGAGACCAATGCCTCCACTGACCTCTGTAAAAAAAAAAAAAAGTGCAATTAATTACCAGATATAGCATTGGAAAAACTATTAAGTAATATTCAAGTGTTGGTAATCCTTTATTTTCAGATAAATTATATGTTTTCTTCTTTTTTTTTATCCAACAAATCAAAGTAATAATATCACTGTGTTCTATTTTCTTCAGATGTCAGAAATCTGATTTGGGATTAACATCACATCCAAATCAGTCATGTTCCAATTGCAATTCAAAAACCTACAATGAATTGCTAATTGTGTTCCGTGATCAGACTAACAACCAATAGCAATATAAAATTAAAATATTACTGTACAGGCATTCAAACACTGATGCTAGATGTTTACTAATAGAGGTTGTGTAATGAGCTGCAGCTGATTTAATGAAACATGAACTAAAATAAGTAAAATAAACTGAAAAATTGCAATGAAGTGAATATTCAGTACAATCTGCTGGCTTCCTTGGATAGATAACTTTACTAATTGACTTTTTATGTATATGAACGTTTCTGTTCAATGCCCTGAGACGACTTCTGTTGTGACTTGGCGCTATATAAATAAACTGAATTGAATTGAATTCCATTAAAATTTTTAAAGTCTGCAGACATTTATATAGCACCAAATCCCAACTAAAGTCATGTTATGGTGCTTTACAGAGCAATCAGGTGTGATTCAAACAAAAGTTCACATAGTCCAATTTATTATGATGATACAGTTCAACATCATTCAACCCAGAACAGTCAGATTCAGATGGAAACTATAACTAATGCTATTGGGACATGTGCATGATAAAACAGTGCAGCAAGGATTTTGTTGAGAGTTTGTAAATTTGAACATATTACACCCATTCTCCATAACCTTCATTGGCTTCCTGTCACCTACAGAATTCAGTACAAAACTGCTCTCATTACACACCAATGCTTACACGGAACTTCACCAGATTATCTAAAGGACATTCTTATTCCATACTCATCCACCCGGTCTCTGCGGTCACAGAACAGTAATCTCCTTCACATTCCGAGAACCAAATTAAGGACCATGGGAGACCGGGCTTTCAGTGTGGCTGCCCCCCGCCTGTGGAACTCTCTTCCTGACTGCCTGAGAGCCCCACAGTCACTGGTTGACTTTAAGAGCGGCTTGAAGACCTTTCTTTTCAACCGAGCATACTCTGCCTCCTCATGATTCTACCTTTGATCTTAGTTGATACTGTTATTGATTTTATTTGTTTTATTACTTGTTTTATTGACATTTAATTCTGTTGCACTTTGTAGCACTTTGAGATTTTCATTAATGAAAAGTGCGTTATAAATTAAATTCATTATTATTATTATTAAAACTAAATCAGAAAACAGTTTTTTTTCCTAAGGAAACCAGCAGACTGCATTAAATCTTGATTTCCATTCAGGCAAGGAACATTAGAAAGACATAACTTTTTTTATGTGACACTAGTTGCAATGGTTGTTTAAATGTGTTTGATTGTTGAAGACACTGGTGGGAGTAGCTGAAATTAATGTTGGCACTGATAAGAGTAACAAAAACTTCCTGTAAAAACACATGCATCTTATTTGTTTGCATTGTTATTACTATCTTTGTGTGTGCAGGTGGCTGGGAGTTTGACTTCCCACTGGCCAAGACAAGGACTTCACCGTACCCTACAGATGTACACAGACCTCAGTCGAGCTTCCTGCTGACTGTCAAAGACCTGCTACTGTCGGGCACACCAGAGCCAGTGAGTGTGTGTCCTGTTATGTTTGGCAGAGTCAGCAGAGACAGTTCAGGTGGGGAGGTTGGAGGAGCAGCCGTGTCTCATGGGTGTTTGACGTCTTGATTCAAATGCAAGACAATGTTTGGTGTTGTTCATACTCGACTGTGGGCGTACACTTTGGTAAAAACAACGCATCGTCCCATGGAAAGGCCTTTGGAATGCAAATCCAATTCCCCACTTTGGAAGATTTCTAAATTTGGAAGGGGGAAAAAAAACCTGCTGAAAATGTAGCAAAATTATTTTCTGAGAGGACAAATGCTCAAAAGATCCAGATAAGTATTCTGTTGATGCCTGTTCTTGAACTTCTTCTTAATGTATGCACGTTCTTAGGATTTTTTTAGTTTGACCTTATTTATGTAAAGAAATTTAGCAGATATGTAAAATCAGCTGAATACAATGTATAGCAATAAGTTGAAAGTAACATTACATTTAATATGCTAATATTTCTTTGTTTCACAAAGAAAACATTACTATTATTCAGTCAAGATCAGAACAAGTAGAATAACCTGAGTGTTTTTCAGAGAAATGGATGTTAGCTGTCGCTGTATTGATGTCATCTTCTTAGCCCAGTTTAATAAGATGAAGGAGAGAGTGGCAGAATCCAGCTTAGATTATCATACTGTAATTGCTTTGAAGTAGCCATGAAATGAGGATGTTGAATGTGGCCTGATAGTCTGCCCTCATTAAACTACTTCCCGTGAGCCTCTAGCAAAAAGGATAGGTAACACAGACGGTGGACGTAGACAGAAAATGTAATCATACAGCAATTGTAAATTGTATTTTTCAATATTGGTATTCATATCTCACCAACAGCCCCAACAGCCATCACAAAAGTCCATCCAGGAGCTGATTCTCAATGAAGACGAGAAGAAACTTTTAGCCAAGGAGGGGGTCACCCTGCCCAGCCAGCTACCTCTTACAAAGGTAAAATGCCTCAACTCTCAAACCAACTCTCAGCATTTGTTTTCAGAAGCTGAAGAAATGTAAATGCTTCCTTCTCTGTCAATCAGCATGAGGAGAGGATCCTGAAGAAAATACGCAGAAAGATTCGTAACAAGCAGTCTGCTCAGGAGAGCAGGAAAAAGAAGAAGGAGTACATAGATGGGCTGGAGAACCGGTGGGATGTTCATTTATATGTTGTTCCCTCATTCAGAAACTGCAAAACATTATCTGAATCACAATACTGTATGATGATTATTGTCCTATTGTACCTTAAATGTAGTGATTGGCATCTTGTTTTGATAAACCTTTCCCATCAACTTGTATTCCAGTGGCACGTACAAGTCATGACCAATTGTATCATCTTAAATCTAAGACACACTGTAACACTTGGTGGGAAAAAAAATCCTAATATTCCTCCAGTTTCTTGTAAATGCAAGTGGTCTGACAGAAAACCAGTTGGGTTTTAAAACATGGCAAATTTAGTCTGCTGCTACCTGTGACTGGCATAATTACAGAGCATATCAGGTGAAGAGTATTGGCCTTGTACAGTAAGTACCGTAGTACAAAAAAAAGATCTATGTCCTTTTGAAGGTTTGAATGTTCGTGGGAGGATTGTAAAACAGATATGAAACAAGGTGGAGTGCAATGCTCATCAGTTCAGTCTTTTTAAGCTGGACAAAAAAATTTAGGGAACATTTTGAATGTTGACTTCTGTTTTTCTTTGCTATGGCACTTGACCTTGAGCAAGCAAACTAATCCATAAATGCTCCCATGGTGCTTACATAGCTGCCTACTACTCCACCTGGGTGCATCTCATGTGTGATGGCTTAAATGCAGAGAACAAATTTTGTCATTGTATGGAAACATATAATGATTACAATACATAGCACTTCCCTTCCCTTCATACACACACACCCACACACAGACATACATACATACATACATACATACATACATACATACATACATACATACATACATACATACATACATACATACATACATACATACATACATACATACATACATACATACATACATACATACATACATACATACATACATACATACATACATACATACATACATACATACATACATACATACATACATACATACATACATACATACATACATACATACATACATACATACATACATACATACATACATACATACATACATACATACATACATACATACATACATACATACATACACACATACAACATACATACATACATACATACATACATACATACATACATACATACATACATACATACATACATACATACATACATACATACATACATACATACATACATCATCATACATACATACATACATACATACCATACCATACCATACCATTTTATTTATAAAGCACTTTAAACAGGAACAAGTCCACACCAAAGTGCTGGACAAACAAACACGCAACAGGCAACACAGACAATGAAGTACAACACGAAAAACATAAAAACATTGCAGATCATAAATCAAACGATCCAATACAAATCAGCTGGCATTGAAAGCAATGGAGTAGTAGTGAGTTTTTAACCGGGATTTGAAAACCGAGAGGGAGGGGGCCTGTTTGATGAGCAGCGGTAACTCGTTCCAGAGTCTTGGGCCTGCTACAGAGAACGCCCTGTCACCCCTGCGCTTAAGGCGAGTTTCTGGAACTATTAAGAGTACCTGATCCTCTGACCTCAAAGCACGTGGAGGGACATATGGGTGTATCAGATCCGAGAGATAGGCGGGGGCGAGACTGTTCAGCGATTTGTAGACATACATGAGAATTTTGAATTGGATTCGAAGATGAACCGGTAGCCAGTGAAGGGAGGCCAAGACTGGTGTAATGTGCTCTCTTTTGCGTGTGCTGGTTAAAAATCGGGCAGCTGCGTTCTGAACCAGTTGTAATCGTGCAATGGTGGCTTGACTGACGCCAAACAGAAGTGAATTGCAGTAATCAAGCCTAGATGTAATGAATGCGTGAATCACTGTCTCCAGGTGCTTTTTGGATAATATGGGCTTCAGCTTAGACAGACGCCTCAGCTGGAAAAAACAGGATTTGACGATCATGTTTACATGACTGTTGAGTTTCATGGAAGGATCCATTATCACTCCCAGATTTTTGACTTTTTGTTTTTCGGACAGGGGTAGAGCAGACAGGTCAATGCAGTGGTTTGAGGTTGTGTCATTGGGAAGGAACAATATGGCTTCAGACTTCTTATCATTGAAGCTTAAGAAATTTAAAGCCATCCAGTCCCTGATGTCAGCCAGGCAGTCGAGCAGAGGTTGAATAGAGCCTGTACCATTTTGTCTTAGGGGGAAGTAGATTTGACAGTCATCAGCGTAGAAGTGGAAAGGTATATTGTGTTTCCGGAAGATAGCACCGAGTGGCAGCAGGTATAAGGAGAACAAGAGAGGACCCAGGATGGACCCCTGCGGAACCCCCCATTTAAGAGCCGCCACTGCAGAAGTAAAATCATTGATGGACACACAAAAAGACCTGTCAGAGAGGTAGGATCTGAACCAGTTTAGGGCTGATCCTGAGATGCCCACCCACTGCTCCAACCTAGCAATGAGGATCTCATGGTCGATGGTGTCGAAAGCGGATGTGAGGTCCAATAGGACAAGCAGCACAGAGTCACCAGTATCTGTGGATAGAAAGATGTCGTTAAAAACCTTCAGTAGGGCAGTCTCAGTGCTGTGGAGGGATTTGAAGCCAGACTGGAATAGCTCGGGGATAGCGTGATCCTCCAGGAAGCACTTTAGTTGGGACTCAACTATTTTCTCTAGAAGTTTAGAAACAAATGGGAGTCTGGAGACAGGCCTGAAATTGGATAATACTGACGGGTCGAGGTTTGGTTTTTTCAGGAGGGGTTGAACAGCAGCATGTTTTAATGATTTTGGCACCACACCCGAGGATAGACTGCTATTTACAATCGAGAGAATGGAGGGACCTAGAGTGTGAAAAACCTCCTTTAGAAGCCGAGGGGGGACCACATCGAAGGGGGAGCCAGATGGTTTCAGGCTGCACATGACCTGCTCTAGAGAGGACAGAGAGACTGGTTCAAAATGGTCAAACACAGCAACAGATTGAGGTGGGATGGATGGATCGTGAGATGGAGGAGAAATGAGAGCCCTGGTGGTTGCGATTTTATCTAAAAAGAAATGTTGGAAGTTCTCGCACAGCTCAGTCGAGGCTTCCATGGGTGATTGTTCAGTGAGGTGGAGAACAGAGTTTAGGGTGGAGAACAGAACTCGAGGGTTACGAGAGTTTGCAGCAATGATATCAGAGAAGTATTGTGATTTAGCAGTTTTCACTGCTTTCTGATATCGGCGCCAGCTCTCTTTTACCATCTCAAAAGAGACCTGCAGACTGTCTTTTTTCCACTTCCTCTCCACCTTTCGGCATTGCTGCCTGGCCGCTCTGGTCGTGTCATTCAGCCATGGTTCTGCCCTGAGTTTTGGTCTTTTCAGTTTAATAGGCGCTACTTGATCCAAAGCCTTTGAACAAACAGAGTCAAACTGGTTTGTCAGCTCCTCAGTGCTGGAGAGGAACCCCGGGGGCTGAATTAACATGTCATGCATACATACATACATACATGCATGCATACATACAAACATACATACATACATACATACATGCATGCATGCATGCATGCATACATGCATGCA
>JBBPBX010008080.1:44114-55181 GCA_038048925.1 Garcialebias charrua
ATATATATATATTCTATTTTGGTCTGTTGGTTGCCTTGTTGATAATGAGAGATTGAAAATAAATTTGTAGGGGCAGGCATAAATGAAAGTAAGAAGACTTGTCTGATTTCAGGAACTTTATTACATACGTGATCTCATGCCAGATGCCATTACTGTATATTACTTTTTTAAGTATTTTACTTACTCTGTACCTCAAACACGTCTCTTTGCGTTGCTCTGTCACAGCAGTGTCATCTAGTGGCAGAAAGTAGCGATAGAGATAGAACAAAGCTTACATTCATTGAGTACTTTAGAACAAAACAAAACTGAAAGTTATGCACCATAACTCATGTTCCCTGAAGGAAGGGAAAGAGGTGCAACATATGACTATGGGGAATTGCACCGCCGCACAGTTCACCTGAAGTAATAAAATCACGCCTTTTAAGGCAGGTGGGCGTCAGCAAGGAGGCCCCGCCCTCTTTGCATAAAAGGGGCTGACGCCCCACCTTCATCCTCCAAGTGCACTTCACCGAGCTTGGGCATTGAAAGGGCAAACATGTGTTGCACCTCGTTCCCTTCCTTCAGGGAACATGAATTATGGTGCATAACTTTCAGTTCACTTATCAGTCAGTCCACTCAGTGCAACATATGACTATGGGAACGTAATTCAATCACGCCCTGGAAATGCTTTGGAAATGCAACTCATTCTCACCTTGTGGGAACTTATGCCTTAGACTACAGGCGCCAGCTGCTCATTATTCTGTGGTAGAGTGAACAGCTTGAGTTACGTCACATGCTGTGACATCTAAGCTGTAGTGTTTTACAAATGTGTTTGATGATGCCCAGTTAGGAGCTGCACATATATCTGCTACTGGAACACCTCTGAATAGGGCCCAGGAAGTGGCTAGTCCTCGGGTTGAGTGAGCATATACCCCAGAGGGTACCTGCTGACCTTTGCTGCTGTATGCCCTCTTAATGGCCTCAGTAACCCAGTGTGAGAGGCGCTGTTTTGACAGGGCTCTGCCAGCAGCAGGAGTAGCAAAACACACAAACAACTGGTTTGTTTTTCGCCAACTGTTGGTTCTCTCCATGGAGACGCTCAAGGCCCTAACAGGACAGAGCGCGTTCAGCTGCCTCTGTTCTGCAGTTAGAACAGGGGAAGGAGAAAAGTTGACAGTTGAATGTCCAGACTCCTGAGATTTAGAGTCGGGACCTTTGGCACATATGCAGGGTTTGGACATAGGGTGACCTTTGACCCGTCTGGGGCAAACCTGGTACACATTGGATGTACAGATAATGCGTGGAGGTCACCCACGCATTTTGCTGAGCACAGAGCTAAGAGCAACGTAGTCTTAGAAGATAATAATTCTATCTTAATGCTGCTAAGAGGCTCGAATGGAGGCTCACACAAAGCATCCAGGACTAATTGTAGGTCCCACTGGGAGGCCAAAGTCCTGCTTGGAGGTCTCTTTCTCAGCATGCCCTTCATGAACCGTATTATGAGAGGGTTGGCACCAGGTGATTTACCTCCCCAACCCTCGTGGCATGCCGAGATAGCTGACAAAAATACCTTAATGGTGGAGAAATCCACCAGGCCCTGTAGAAAAGTTAAGAGCTAGACTAAGTCACAGGAATATGAGATAATATTCCTCTCTAGACACCAGACCTCGAAAACACGCCATTTGCGAGTATAGAGAGTCTGAGTAGACTGTGCTCTCGCTCCCTGTTATATGTTTACCACATTACTGGGTAGTCCGGAGGCCATTAATCGGTCCCTTTCAGCAGCCAGGCCCATAGCTGCCACAGTGCTGGGCGTGGGTGAAGGATCTGCCCATGGGCCTGGGTCAGCAGGTCCCTGTGGGGGTACAGCTTCCATGGTGTCCCCTCCAGCAATGAATACACCTCTGGGAACCATGCTTTCTGCGGCTACCTGGGGGCTATCAGTTTTAGCGAGAGAGCCCCCCTACGTACACATTCCAGTGTTGCCTGAATTGGGGGAAGAGGTGGAAATGCGTAATACAGCCTCCCCACCAGCCAGCTGTATGTCAGGGCATCTGTCCCCAGCGGTGCAACTGTCTCCCTTATCGAGTGATACAGGGCATAGTGCGTATTGTTGCTGCAAGCGAACAGATCTACGTCGGCCCTCCTGTATCGTGCCCAGACCTGGTCCATGATACTTGGGTTCAGCCGCCACTCCAAGGGGAGGAGGGGCCCTCTTGAGAGGGCATCTGCCCCGTGATTCAGCTCGCCCGGGATGTGGGTCTCCCTCAGTGACAAGATCTGGGAGCTGTACCACGTGAGCAGTTTTTGTGTCAACCTGAGGAGGGGTTGGGACCTTGTCCCACCTTCTCTGTTTATGTAGGAGACTGTGGTCCTATTGTCTGATTTTATCAGGACATGTTGTTGAGCAACCAGCCCCTTCCTGTATAAGTGTCTCAGAGATAAAAACACTGCTCTGAGTTCCAGGAAATGTATGTGGAGCTTGGCCTCCTGCTGGTTCCAGATCCCTTGGGCATGCTGGTTTCTGCAGAGACGTCCCCACCCAGTTTTTGAAGTGTCTGTTGTGACCAGGACTCGGGACAACACCCTCCCCAGTGTGAGGCCTTTGATGAACACTGTGGGGACCTTCCATGGCTCCAGAGCCTTCATGCACTCTGGGCCAATCAGTATCTCCCTTGTTCGCCGAAGGGGGGCAAGTTGCGATTGTTTGTTGATCCATATCTATAGAGGGCACATTTTTATTAAGGCCAGAGGCACGCAGACTATAGCTGCCACCAACAGGCCCAGGAGGCGTTGGCACAGCTTGAGAGACACCATCTGGCCTAGCTGAAAACGTGCTAGGCAGAGGTGGAGGGATGAAACCCGTGCCTCTGAGAGCCTTGCCCTGTACAGTATGGAGTTGAACTGTACTCCCAGAAATGCGGTAATCTGGGATGGGTTCAGATTGCTCTTCTCCAGGTTTATAACAAACCCTAGAGCTTCCAGGTGAGACATCACTCTCTCTACGTGCAGCTTTGCTTGGACACTGCTGTGTCCAAGAATGAGCAGATCGTCAAGATAATTGAGAACTCTGACCCCTTGACCCCTAGGCCACGTCCAGGAATTTTGTGAATGACTGTGGGACGGTTTTAAAGCCAAAAGGCATTGCAAAAAACTTGAATGCGGTGCCCTCGAAGGTAAAGCTGAGGTATTTTCTGTGGCAGGGTAGGATGCTCACGTGGAAGAAGGTGTCCTTCAAATCCACCACGCAAAAATAGTATCTCGGGCAAACCAAGTAGAGAACTTGTCTGAGTGTTAACATCCTGAATTTGTACGTTTTTATTCTTTTGTTCAGACCCCGGAGGTCCAAGATAGGTCTCAATCCCTGTTCCCGTTTTGGGACATGGAAGTACTTGCTGTAATGACCCTTTTTTAAATTGTGAGCAGGGACCACTCCGATCACCCCTTTCTGCATCATGGTGCAGATCTTGTCTCTTAGGACATGAGCACGGTCTGGGCTTATGGAAGACGACAGCACCCCCGTGAAAGGAGGTGGACGCTTGAAGAACTGCAGCCGGAGACCCAGGTTGACAGTGGACATGACCCACGTACCTAGTTTGCATGCATTCCAGGCGCCAGCGTGTGCGCTCAGTCTGGAGGGCATGTGTATTCTGTGATGTTTGTGTGTCAAGGGGAAAGGAGGAGGGTAGTGGCCCCCTCCCGTTCGCCCTTCGGCAGACTTCTCTGTCCCTCTGTGGCAGCCAGAGTGTCATGTTGTGGTCACACCGAACAGCTTTTCAGCCTCCAAAAAGCTCGTCACGCACGCAAGTGGACGCACTTTGTGTCCAGACCAAAAAGCCTGTGTCCAGACCAAAAAGCCAGAACGCGAAACTGCTGCGAAACTGCTGCGAAACTGTTGCGGGGTGTGTGGGAGGAGCTTACCGGTGTACCGAGTCGTCACTGCACTCTGCGAGGCGAGGAGCTTTTTATCTCTGTCTCTGTGGAGCAGACTTGACTAGTCGTGAAGGACTTGTCGCGAACACACAGCTACAATGAGTTTCTCTTCCATAGTCCATGACTCAGCGGGTTTTTTCTGTATCCCACAAACAATACGTCACATGCGCAATCGTTTCCGCGTCACTGGTTTCCGCGTCACATAGGGACTCTCCCCCTGACCCCCTCTCTTCTCCCCCGACTCTCCCTGATTGGTTGACACACCAACCAATCAGGTAGAGTTGAGCGGCGTTTGAAAGTTTGAACCGCAAAATCTTCAGCATGCTGAATGCGCGGTTTGGAGGCTGAAGCCGGTTCACGTGCACGGAAAACGCTTTCCAGCACGCTCAACACGCACGCGACGTGACGCCCGACGCCAAGACGCGGCTGGAAGCGCGTCCCCCATTGACTTTGCATGTAAACTGGACGCTCCTGCTGCTGAAAAGCTGTTCGGTGTGACCACACCATAAGTCTGTTGTAAACAAACCTCTGGCCTCCAGTAGGGGCTCATTGTCTGCCCTGACAGTTCGTGTCTCATTAGGGTTGAGGTAGCCATGTGTGAGTGCTGCCCCCCTCTTTATTGACACGCTTTGCATAAAAAAGGTGCTGTGCTGTTTTTTTTTTTTAGTCGACACACATGACACTGTGTTTTCTGAGACTTTATTGCTGTGCTTAAAGAACAATTTGGCTTTTTTACACACACATTTGAGTGATTTTTTGTGTACACATGATTTACACCACAAAAACGTGGCTTTTTACACACAAAGTCTGGTTTTAAAAGTTTGGTCTCCCCTTTGTCCACGTGGGTGGGAGCACCTGAAAAGTAGTGAGGTGGTCCTGCATCAGGCCGACTTCTGCTTTCGGTCCCTGTTCGCTGAGGAAGACCTTGGTGGGCCTGCCTGACGTGAGACAAATCTGTGCCTTGCCTAGGCCTGGCCAACCTGAGACGGCCCTGTAGCGGGCTTTGGCCGCTGTTCTCCGTCGAGCGTCGGCCGTTTCTGTGGGGGCGACGTGTGGCAGAGTGGTGTCGAGGCTGCGCGCCCCTGTGTCCACTCTGGGTTGCACGAAAAGCTTTCTGGGCATCCCTTCACGCAAGGCCTCCTCCTGTTTCCTCCTCTGTTCCAGCCTGATATGAATCTTATCAAGAGCACCACAGAAAAGCCCCGTGGGTTCGATGGGATGAGGGAGGAACGGGTTCCACTGGCAGGTCCGTCAGCGTTACCCACAAATGGCGTTGAGCAATGACAATCTTGGCCATACTCCTCTCCTGAGCAATGGCAGCTGTCCCCATAAGGCGAAGAACAAAGTCTGTTGCCTTACGGGCTTACTCCAGAACGTCAGCCACCTTCTTTTTGTTGGAGGTCTGCAGGAGCTCCTGAAGTTTTTCCGCCAAGTAGGCTTGCACCATAGCTGAAGCGTTCATGGCGCGGACCGCAAGGCCTTGTGCTCGGTAACACTTTTCGAGCTGGGAGGCCAACACGCGGCATGCCTTGCTAGGCAGAGTTGGTCTGGAGCCCGAAGGCTTGGGGGCTAAGTGTGCCGCCAACGTGTCTTCCATCTGGGGGATGTTGGCCATGCCTGCCGCCTCCAATCCGGCAACGTCCAGGAACTGGAAGAGAGGCAAAGTCATTGGAGCCCTGGGTTCAGCCCAGGTGCGAGTCAGGTCTGTCTGGAAGTCGGGAAAATAGGCATCTTGTATGTCATGGCCGACTGCTGCTTGGTGAACCAGAAGTTCCCCGCCAACACCGTTACTTGTTGTCGAGGTGGGGGTTCTGGCCAATTAATCCGTAGCGCGTCTGCTGCTCTGCGACACAGCTCGAACAGAGCGAGGACAGACACATCAGTCTCTGGTTGACCTGCCGTGGGGTTCTGGGAGAAGTCCTCGTCTTCTCCTTCATCCTCGTTTTCGGCTTCATCGTCAGTTAGCTCACCCGAGGCGGTTAGCGAGAGCTCATCTGCTCGTAACAATTCCCTCGTGTCGAACTCAGCGGTGGAGTCCCCGAGGGAGGCCACCATGTCCATGTTTCCTCCCCAGTCGGCTTGTCCGTTGTCCTCCAATTAAACAGCCTCAAGCTCCGCAGTGGGAGTGAGCGCTTCGTTGAGGAGTGGTTCTCGCGCCGTAGTGGAGCCGCCCATGGCTTTGACCACAAAGTCCATGTGCCTCCGTCTCTCGGCCTCATGTAGCTGGTTGCAGTGAGGGCACAATTTGGGGGAGTCAAAAGCAGTTTTCGCGTGTAGCATCCCTAAGCAGCCGGGACAGGCCTCGTGGGTGTCCGCAGCTGAGAGGGAATAACCACATCCGCTGGGGCAGGCTCGGGAACCAGGGCTCGCTGGCCTGCTGTTCTTGTTGGAGTTCTTCGACTTCCTCTTGCTCTTCTCCGGAGCCATGGCTGAGAAGAGACGTCGAGTTGTAGCCAGTTAGCCATCCGCTAACCATTGCGAAGACATCCTCACGTCGAGCTGCTCTCGGTGGCTAGCCTGCTAGCATGTTAGCTACGTAGGAAGTGTGTGGCGCAGTTAGCGTCTCGTAGCTGAGCTGCGAAAAGAGCAGAAGAAAAAACCTTGAAAGTTAAGTCGACGACACTGGGTTAGCCTCCGTTAAACTAAGTGCTCACAGGAAAGTTCTCTGTAACGCTCAGGGCAGGGAGCGAGCTCACCTCCAATCGAGCTATCTAGTTACAGAGAGTCCTGCGAAGTTCAGGTGTGAAGCGAGGTGAATGGCAAAAGAGGATGAAGGTGGGGTGTCAGCCCCTTTCATGCAAAGAGGGCGGGGCCTCCTTGCTGATGCCCACCTGCCTTAAAAGGCATGATTGTATTACTTCAGGTGAACCGTGCGGTGGCGCAATTCCCCATAGTCATATGTTGCACCGAGTGGACTGACTGATAAGGGAACTATTTGCACAACATTTTTAATGTTAATAAGTAATCCCATAACCAGCTCTGGACTTCTCACTGAGAAAATGTAATATTTTTGATTGAACTATTGTGTACTTGTGAAAATGGTCAATGTCGAACAGCTTTAGTGCATGTGCATTCAAAATCCCTTGTTTGTTAAAATTTATGTATTCCAGCATATTCTACATATACCAATTCAACTCAATATTTTTCTGTTTTGAATCATTTTGTAGTTTATCCAAGGTCTTATCCTCATAAGATTAGAATAAAATCAATAATAAGAAGAAAATAATAAGAAGAATAATAAGAAAAACATAAACTTGTGCCACTGATGTTTTATATTTGACATTAAATTTATATTTTTGTGCTTAAGTGTTAGACATCAATAGTGGTCAGTCTGCAGAAACTGTAAAAACTCAAAAAAGAAGTAAACATTGTATTTGTGCTTTCAATACATGCAGTGGTTTAGAGAATTATCTTATTTAAAATAAACTAAAATGTCTAAATCAAATAATGTTTCTCAGGGGTTTCACCTTCTTCCTCTCCTGCTGTTTTTTATTTTATTTTATTTTTTATCCAGAATGTCTGCCTGCAATGCCCACAACCATGAGCTGCAGAGAAAGGTGTCCCAGCTGGAAAAATGCAACATGTGAGTGGTTCTAAAAGTCCTGTTTCATTTCTAACCAATCTTTCCTCAATTATACCCTGGTAGTTTGTTACAATATTTGTCCCATTCATTTGCCATTTGCTGTTTAGTTTTGCTTTGCTTTTCTCAAGCCCCTCTGTTGTCTGTTTTCTCTTTTTTTTTCTCTTTCCTCTCTGCAGGTCACTAATGGAGCAACTGCGCAGGCTGCAAGCTATGGTCATGAATTCATCCAGCAAGTCAGCTCAGACTGGGACATGCGTGCTGGTATAACTGCTGTGTCCGAAAACATTATGTTCTTTATTCAAAGAATTACCTGAACATTAAAACAAAACAGCATCAGACCGGATTAACTACTGGGAAAGACCATTTGCAATTTTAATCTTCACAGTGAACACAAGAGGACATACGCACAAACAGAATCGCTCCAAATGATAAATGCTCTGTTTTTATAGTGGGGAATTTTAAAAAGTCATTGATTGTTTTGTTTAACTCTGTGTTTCTCTTTCATTTAATTTTCCAGGTACTCTTGCTGTCCTTCTCCCTAATCCTGTTCCCCAGCCTCAAGCCTTTCTCCGACTCTCAGGTCAGCCAAGGAGACTTCAATCCAGTCAGAAGTGAGTAACCTTCACAGCAGCTGCCAGCCAAGTACGGTAATCCAGCACATCTTTGTCACAGCAGAGGAAATTGGCAGAACTGCAGGCTCAGCCAGTGTTGGAAAGGATTTCACCCACAGAGCCTCACAGGCTGTTTCATATGTTCGAGTATCTGCTGTCAAGCTAAGAAAAACAAGATCAAATTAAAAAGCACAGGTTAGGTCAGATTGTTGAACTATTGCTCTGGTACCATTTTTGATAACTGTTTTCAATATGATTATTATTAGTAGTAAAGAAATTATCTCACTAGACTGACTTGGTAATTAGTTGAGAAAGGACTTTATTGTAAATGGTCTGTACTTATATAGTGCCTTTCTATCTGATCAAGACACTCAAAGCGCTTTACAACAATTTGTCCCATCATTTACCCATTCATACATCACTCTACTAGATCTCTACAAATATTAATCAGTGCTTTATCACATTCATACACCAATGGGACACACATCGGAGGCAATGATGGGTTCAGTGTCTTGCCCAGGGACACATCAGCATGTGACTGCTGGTGGAATTGAACCCCCAGCTCTCGCATAAGAGGACGACTGCTCTAACCACTCGTTCACAGCAGCCCCTTTTTGAAGGAATCTCCAAAATGACTCAGAATATTTGAAGGGGTTCTCAGTTTTCTCGCTAGTTGCAGAGACTCATAATCTTGTTTGAGTTTTGAACATGTAAAAAAGTACTGCATGGCAAGTTTTCTCTCAAAGTAATCGCTGAGTGGTAGTTGAGGTCTCATCCCCCTCTCAACTTTGCTGTACGTGTCTCTAATATGTCTGAAGAACTGCTGTAATTTAAAACCTGGAGCTCTTCGCTGACAGAAATAATAATAATAATTAGATGATAATAATAATAATAATAATAGATGCACATTTGTCATCTGTGTATGTTTCCATCCATCCATCCATCCATTTTCGTCCGCTTCGTCCCGGGGTCGGGTCACGGGGGTAGCAGCCTAAGTAGGGAGGCCCAGACTTCCCTCTCCCCAGCCACTTGGAGCAGCTCCTCTGGGGGAATCCCAAGGCGTTCCCAGGCCAGCCGAGAAACATGTTTGTATCTTGTATGTTTCCATACAAGACAAAATTAGTCTCTGCATTTAACCCAACCACCACCAGGTGGGGCAATGGGCAGCTATTGAAAGCGCCCGGGGGGCAATTGGGGATAAGGTGTGCCGCCCATAGACACCACAAGGTATGTCATGACTGGGGTTTGAACCTGGGTCCTTCGGGTCCCAAGTCGGTTTCCCTGCCTCTACACCATCTTGGCCCCAAACATCCAAACATATAGCCCTGAATAACTGGATCTGAAACCACACTGATGATGATGAACAATTACAGTATTGAAAAACTTGGTCACAATCTGCCAACCTTCATTTCCTGCCTTCAATAATACTGAGCAGGATTTGGTCTTAATTCTGAGCCACCAACAAGCTTCAAACAGTCACAGTCCAGTAAGATACTGCCTTAAATATCATGACATAGGAACAAATCAAAACCACAAAGTAAAGTGGACACAGATATAAAATAGATATTTTGCTTTAAAAGTACAATTTAAGCTGCCTCAGTTGGGGAGAAAAGGTTAATGAAATGAGAGAACTGTGCATTAGTTGGGGAAAATGGCCCGAGGTAGGGAGGAATGAGGCTCATTGTTTTGAGAGCACCAAGTCTCTGATGTCTCAAGCTGCAAAGTCTTTTAAATTAATAAAATAAAATAAAATCTAATTTGAACAACCTTGATTTTTTATTCATAATTTTTAATATCCTGGAAAGTTGATGTTATTTCAGCACACAAGGGGATGGGGGAGGGGGAAGACTGTCTTACAGAGGGGCCATGTTGCAAGTTTCAAAAAAAAAGTTTTCAAGTCTTTGATGTCTTCAGGATTAAATTTTATGTGCTCACAACGCATCCAAGCAAACACACACACATACACACACACACAATTGTCCACCTGGGCTCATAAAGGTGCAATAATAAGCAGAGCTACATACTGGGCCCAAAGAGGCTTAACCTTATTTACTGTCTGCCTTCCCCTCAGTCCAGTCACGGTCCCTGCAGAACCTCCAGGCTTCCCGCGTGCTGCATGTCATTGACCCATCGTTCTACACCGAGGATAAATCTGAGCCTCTGCACCAGCATTTCCCCGAAGAGCAGGGATTGGAAGATATTGCTGCCCTGATGGGAGAGCTGGCGGTAAAAGAAGAACAGAGCAGCTTGGAGTCCGTGTCTCTGAACAGCAGTCAGGAGGACAGAATCAGCCATTTCCATGTAGACCCAATTACCGGTTACATAGCTACCGTGACTTTAAATCCCCTTCGCCCTGCCAGGCTACGGCCACACGCTGATGACATGTAAGAGAAATGCAGTTATTAGCTCCATATAAGTCTTTCGTACTGAATGTCCAGGAACCGGTGTTTACACATTACAAGGAGCGAGCGCACACCGGCTTCACAGCGCAGAGCTTCACAGCTTTAAATCCAAAAAAGATGTGTAAACTGTCTCAATCAGATCTAACCAGCTAAAAAAAGGTTTAACTAAAATAACACACAGCCAACAAACAGTCCAAGCTGAACACAGACCAGAACCAGCACTTTTGAGTCTTACCGTGTTGGAAGTTAGCATGTTGTTAGCATCTGGAGCGAGGCTCGCAGGAGCTCAGGTCGGACGGCGTGGATCGTCGCGGCCGCGGGGGCACGTCCCATGGGACCGACGCGTCGCCCGCACGACTTGGCTCCCGTCCTCCTTCTCCAACTGGGACGGTCTCCCCGCCGGTCCTGGTGGACCGTGAGGAGGCCATTGTCGCGTTAGCGAGATGCTAAGCTAACAGCATGCAAGACGGTTTGCTAAATAATGAAAAAAAAAGAAAAAAACCCAGCTCTAACACACAGACAGTTGTACTCTAACATTGTTCTGACATAGTTTCACAAA
>JBBPBX010008081.1:17418-49349 GCA_038048925.1 Garcialebias charrua
TGTGCTCCATTCATCGGAGGAAAACGGTTCTGATTATCTGCTCCTGATGATCTGGAGCAGACGTGTCCACAGCTTCATCTACATTCACGGCCCGTCTCCACGTTTCTGCTGAAAACAGCCACGGCGAACGTGGATCCGAGCTCGGAACCGGGGTCCAAATGAACCCTGCACACGGCGGTTCCGTCTCTGCAGAGCGGGAACGCCACCTTGGTTCTCTCAGCTCAAACGCACAAAGGAACCCCGTGAAAGCCAGACGAACAGAACAACGACCGAAGCGAGGACAAAAACGTCTCCGTCTGTCCCGTGTCCTACCTTTCTGGCTCTGAGATTCGTCCATGTTTTCCTCCATCCTGGCAGATTACAGTCCCTTTGTCTGGTTTACTGTGAAGCTGTGTGTAAAGCTCTGCTATAGCGCTCGGCTCAGTGCGTGTGTGTGTGTGTACGTGTACGTGTACGTGGGAGGCAGTGTGTGTGTGGATGCCTGTTTTCCCTCCCTGCAGATGATGGAGGCTCAGGGAAGTCCTGGTCTGGAGGCTCTCTCTCCTCACTCGGGTCTTCCTGTGAATCTTTAATCACCTTCAGGTCCTGAAACTCCTCCAAACAGAGCAGCCCTGGAGCTGAACGCTCATTTTCACATAAAGTCGGTCATGAAGATCCTCATCCAGGCGCTGGTTCCCTCCAGTCGTCCAGAACCTGGTCTTGGCTCAGACTCTCTGAAAGTCTTTCAGATGCTGGTCTGTTGATCGTCCTCTGTTGGGCTGGTTTCTTTTCAGGTGGGTTCCACACCTGGTCCCTGTCTCACCGTTGCAGCTGGAGACATTTCTCTCATTGGCACAGTCTTCGTAGTCTTCCAGTTCCACCCCAACCATCGGTGGAGCATTGAGATGCTTTGTGCCAGCCTGGTTCTCCTGGTACCTCCTTCATTCAGTACATGGATGTTAAGTTTAATTTTAATTTGAACTAATCAAGTCAGTCTTGGCTCCAAACCAGCCACTAGGGAGCACAAGCCAGTGTATCTCTTGTGCCGGTCCCAAGCCCGGGTAAATGGTGAGGGTTGTGTCAGGAAGAGCCTCTTTACCAAAACCACAATGCGAGTTCATCAAAGTGAAACCATACCAGATCGGTCGAGGCCCGGGTTAACAACGACAGCCACCGGCGCTGTTGACAAACAGGGTGCCGGCGGAAATTGTGCTACTGTTAGTCGAAGACCCCGAGGGAGGACAGAGTGAGGTGGAGGAGGATGACTCGCTGTGGCGACCCCTGAAAAGGGAAAAGCCGAAAGAGGAAGAAGAAGAAGAAGTCAGTCTTGGCTCCAACTTCCTCATACAGAACGGAACATAGCGACTCTGTACATTTGTTATTTGGAACATTTTCAGAGTTCAGGTGACCAAACAGCGATCCTCCATGACTCAAACCAGGAAACTGAAGACCTCACAAACATTTCTGGATGTTTTGGAGATCTTCTCATTAATGCTGTTCACTGATCTGTCTACAATGGTCGCAGTGAGGTGAGACGTAGTCAGAATTGAGTTTTAGTTGTTTATATATATTTTTTATCTTATTGCTTTTGGTGTTCAGATTATTTCTTTATGCTGCCATCATCTTCTGTCAATACATTTCCATAATCAACCAGCTCAGCTCACTCACACCTGTCTCTAATCTAAAAAAGCTAAATTTGGTCCTTCATGTCCAGAGGACCAGACTTAGCTTTTTTAGATTTTTCTACCTGGATTATTGAGCATGCATCAGGATACCTGTCTCTAATCTCGTCATGCCCGACCCATAGACACCTGTCTCCACATTAATTAGGCTCCACCCACACACGTCTTCTTCTTCTTCGATGGTGTTTACTGGCAGTTTACAAACGCAGTGTATTACCGCCCCACACACGTCTCCAATCCTGCAGCAACTTCCTCATCAGCCTTGTTATTCCCTCGGGTGTCCGTTCACTCTTCTGTCTGTCACTGTTTGCTTCACTCCACTGGTTTCTCCATTGTGTCTTCTTCACAAGCTGTTCTAGTAGATTTGATTAGATGCCATCAAGGCTGTTTATTCCATTGTGATGGAGGGAAGAAGACTGCGTACAGCTCTAGCTAGCATAGCATCCAGACCAAACCCCCAGATTGTCCTCAGACTTCATCAAGACCTCAGAGAGGGACACCGGGACCTACCACTGGCAGTCAGGAACACAATATGGAATTGGTGGGTAGCTGGCCCAACTCAAGTCTGTTTCAGGCAGTGGGGTGAGAGAAAATCAGGGGACAAAGAGACATATGACCCAGGTGATGGGAGGGGCTCCAGAAGAATGATAGACAGGAGGGCTGGGGACCTTAAACCTAAGACCATGCCAAGACCTAAGACCTTGTTACAACCTATACTTCCATTAAGATACTAATTGCTATCTCCTTTTTAAACTCCACCAGGACCACAGTGAACCCTGGTATAAGTCAGAGTCAGAGATTCTTTATTGTCATACGCAACATGTGGTACATGTGATGGAACAAGATTATGTACACAGGGTCCCAATTACATCCAACAATAAAATGTAAAAGAAAAACAGTAATATCATCTAAGATATAAACTAAGAAAAACAACAAAAAATACACTAAGCACTAATAGCATAAAAACATAACTTCGAACAGCAGCATGACCATGAGTCTGTGTGAGCAGATGAGCACAAATGAACATAGCAACATGATCAGCAGCAACATGAAACGGATCAGCAGCAAGATGATGTGATTTTTTTTCTCACAGTGATTATTCTAGTTAGAGATTCATGAGTCTAACAGCCTCAGGGTAGAAGCTGTTCCTCAGTCTACTGGTTCTACACTTAATGCTCCTCAACATCCTTCCTGAGGGGCGCGGGGCAAAAAGTGTGTGTGCTGGGTGAGTGGGGTCCTTCATGATACATGTGGCTCTCTTTCTGCATCTGGAGGTGTAAATGTCTGTGATGGTGTGGAGGCTGACTCCAACAGACTTCTGTGCAGCCTTCACCACTCTTTGCAGAACTTTTCTTTCTGCACCAGTCCAAAGACCATCAGGACCACAATCAACCCTGGTAGAGCCAGACAAAGACCACCAGGAGCCCAGACAACCCTGGCAGAACCAGTCCAAAGACCACCAGGAGCCCAGACAACCCTGGCAGAACCAGTCCAAAGACCACCAGGCCGACAATCAACCCTGGTAGAGCCAGTCCAAAGACAACCAGGCCCACAATCAACCCTGGTAGAGCTAGTCCAAAGACCACCAGGCCCACAATCCACTCTGGTAGAACCAGTCCAAAGACCACCAGGCCCACAATCAACCCTGGTAGAGCCAGTCCAAAGACCACCAGGCCCACAATCAACCCTGGTAGAGCCAGTCCAAAGACCACCAGGCCCACAATCCACTCTGGTAGAACCAGTCCAAAGACCAACAGGTCCACAATCAACCCTTGTAGAGCCAGTCCAAAGACCACCAGGTCCACAATCCACTCTGGTAGAACCAGTCCAAAGACCAACAGGTCCACAATCAACCCTTGTAGAGCCAGTCCAAATACCACCAGGCCCACAATCAACCCTGGTAGAGCCAGTCCAAAGACCACCAGGCCCACAATCAACCCTGGTAGAACCAGTCCAAAGACCACCAGGCCCACAATCAACCCTGGTAGAGCCAGTCCAAAGACCACCAGGCCCACAATCCACTCTGGTAGAACCAGTCCAAAGACCAACAGGTCCACAATCAACCCTGGTAGAGCCAGTCCAAAGACCACCAGGCCCACAATCCACTCTGGTAGAACCAGTCCAAAGACCACCAGGCCCACAATCAACCCTGGTAGAGCCAGTCCAAAGACCACCAGGCGCCACAATCAACCCTGGTAGAGCCAGTCCAAAGACCACCAGGCCCACAATCCACTCTGGTAGAACCAGTCCAAAGACCAACAGGTCCACAATCAACCCTTGTAGAGCCAGTCCAAAGACCACCAGGTCCACAATCCACTCTGGTAGAACCAGTCCAAAGACCAACAGGTCCACAATCAACCCTTGTAGAGCCAGTCCAAAGACCACCAGGCCCACAATCAACCCTGGTAGAGCCAGTCCAAAGACCACCAGGCCCACAATCAACCCTGGTAGAGCCAGTCCAAAGACCACCAGGCCCACAATCCACTCTGGTAGAACCAGTCCAAAGACCAACAGGTCCACAATCAACCCTTGTAGAGCCAGTCCAAAGACCACCAGGTCCACAATCCACTCTGGTAGAACCAGTCCAAAGACCAACAGGTCCACAATCAACCCTTGTAGAGCCAGTCCAAATACCACCAGGCCCACAATCAACCCTGGTAGAGCCAGTCCAAAGACCACCAGGCCCACAATCAACCCTGGTAGAGCCAGTCCAAAGACCACCAGGCCCACAATCAACCCTGGTAGAGCCAGTCCAAAGACCACCAGGCCCACAATCAACCCTGGTAGAGCCAGTCCAAAGACCACCAGGCCCACAATCAACCCTGGTAGAGCCAGTCCAAAGACCACCAGGAGCCAAGACAAACCTGGTAGAACCAGTCCAAAGACCACAGGGCCCACAATCAACTCTGGTAGAGCCAGTCCAAAGACCACTGGCCCACAATCAACTCTGGGAGAGCCAGTCCAAAGACTACCAGAAGCCCAGACAAACCTGGTAGAACCAGTCCAAAGACCACCAGGCCCACAATCAACCCTTGTAGAGCCAGTCCAAAGACCACCAGGCCCACAATCCACTCTGGTAGAGCCAGTCCAAAGACCACCAGGCCCACAATCAACTCTGGTAGAGCCAGTCCAAAGACCACCAGGACCACAATCCAACCTGGTAGAACCAGTCCAAAGACCACCAGGCCCACAATCAACTCTGGTAGAGCCAGTCCAAAGACCACCAGGCCCACAATCAACTCTGGTAGAGCCAGTCCAAAGACCACCAGGCCCACAATCAACTCTGGTAGAGCCAGTCCAAAGACCACCAGGCCCACAATCAACTCTGGTAGAGCCAGTCCAAAGACCACCAGGCCCACAATCAACTCTGGTAGAGCCAGTCCAAAGACCACCAGGCCCACAATCAACCCTGGTAGAGCCAGTCCAAAGACCACCAGGCCCACAATCAACCCTGGTAGAGCCAGTCCAAAGACCACCAGGCCCACAATCAACCCTGGTAGAGCCAGTCCAAAGACCACCAGGCCCACAATCAACTCTGGTAGAGCCAGTCCAAAGACCACCAGGCCCACAATCAACCCTGGTAGAGCCAGTCCAAAGACCTCACTGAACCTCATCATTGGTAGTTGTGACTTGGCTCCCAGGTTCTTCTTGCTCCTTTTCATTTGATTCTTCATTATGAGTTGTTGTATTTGTTGTATGTAACAGATCTCTCTTGTAATTAGTTACTGAGGCTAAATAGAAACTAACCTGTATAAATAAAGGTTGAATGAATGAACGTGTGCATCAAAGGTTAGTTTTGTTATCGATAACAGTTCCCAGATTGATGAACCACCTCAACAGCTTCACCATTAATGACCAGAGGAGCGGCAACTGAAGAGTATTTTCTAAAATCAATTACCATCTCCTTTGTCTTAGAAACATTTAGCTTTAAAAAGGAAGACCCACACCATCCAGTGAAGTCCCCGACTACAGGGTCATCACTGCTGAGAAGGGACAGGAGGACAGAGTCATCAGCAAACTTTAAAATGTGACGTTGTGGATACTGGCTGCAACAATTGTTTGTGTATAAAATGAATAAAAGTGGTGAAAGAACGCAGCCCTGAGGGGAACTGATCGAGGACAAAAGGGCATCACAGAGAACCCGTTGACCCTCACTCGCTGAAACCAAACAATTGAAAAGTCCACAAGCCAACATGTGTGGCCAGAGACCAACAAAGGTCTTTCTCTGTCATCACACACAGGTCTTTAAGGTGTCTCTGTCCTCACGCACTGATTTATTTTGTCGGTCTCTGTCAAAGTGTCCAACACTGGAATTAAAAATGTTGTTGTTGTGACAAGGTTTCAGTGCGTCCAGCGTCACTCTAGTCCAGATCATCTGGACCTCTGAAGGACAGTCCTTTCCTCTGGTAGAAAAGAACGCTGTGGTCCTGTGGATCATCTTTGCATATCTCCACCTCCTCGCTGCGTTTGTCCACCTGTTTTATGGACCCTGCCACCACAGTTCTGCTGTGTGTCCAAAGTGGACAAGTTCACTTGTCTCTTTGATGCTTCATGTTCTGAGTGACCTCTGTTGCTCCACTGAAACTCAAAGAGGCAGACTCTCAATCTCAGCTGTGGCTGAATGAAACCACCTGGTTTCTCAGATGTCAGTCTGAAGCAGACTTCACATCTTTAAAGACAGACGATCAAATTGTCAGAGAGCTGTTAACACTGCTGACTGATGTCTTTTCTAATGTGCTTTAAAACCACAAACTGTTTCCAACTCGGCAGTGAATCTCCTGCACTGTGTCAACAGTTTGAGTCTTTAGTTGCTTTAAAGGATATCACACATCAGCCTTCTAACTCATCTTCAGCAATTCAGAAAAAATCAGACTCACTTTTTTGTCAGTTTTTATCTATTTATTTTGGTGCAGTCAATAAACATGATTATTTCTGATAAAGCCTATAAAAATCTTTCTACTTACTTAAGATGATTATTTTTCCAATAATCTCACAGTAACTTACACTCTCGTAAAAAATGTTGTAAACAAGAACTATTAATCCCATTTTCATTAGATCATAAAATAATACTTTTCTCTCAGCCATAATGGCTTTTAGACAATTTCATACGGGATCAATAAAGTTCTATCTTATCTTATCTTATCTTTTTACCTCTATCTTTATATTGTACTTTAGATTCTTATACTGTATTCCACTAGGTGGTGCTCTGTTTTTATACAGCACTTTGGTTGGGTTCGTTGCTGTTTTAAGTGGTCTATAAATAAATTGGTATGGTATGGTATTGTAATGATATAGGCTGTGATCAGTTTTACTGATTTACCATACCATACCATACCACTTTATTTATAGAGCACTTAAACAGACACAAGTCCAACCAAAGTGCTGTACAATAGAAACAAACAACCAAAGCAGACAGGAAAACAAAAAACAAAAACAAAATATAGATACCTATACACTAGACGAAAAATTGAGCAGGGTTTAAACTGAAACAAATTATCATCAATATTCACGGGTTCTCTCTTTTTAGATTATTACCTATAATTCTGTGACTTGGAGGTGAGACGTAACTGACAAATGAAACGTTAACTGATGTTGAAACAGCAGAACTGAATCATTTAATTAACAAATCATTAAATTACATCACAACATATATACATGATTGATCGATAAAAATCCTATAATTTACTCGTCAGCAGATTTAAAGTTAGGGACAACAGAAAAAAAAACTTGGGATGACATGTTACTTTAATCTGATAGGCACTTAGCTTAAAGTTCTATAGCTTAGAATATAAGGAGAAGGTTTAGGAGGAGGATGGAAGGAGTAAAAGGAGTTATAGTCAGGGAGTTATCTTAAAATGAGTTAACCAGGAATGATACATTCTCCGGCTGATCTCGGCTACAAACGTCGGTACACTTGGCAAAGCATCTGACGACTTTGTTACCTCGTGAAGACGTCAGTCCCCCTTGGTCCAGTTGGTCAGTCCGTTTACCGTTTACAGAGTCTCCAGACGTCTGCCTCAACTCAGACCGCAGTAAAGGCATTTCCTGGTTTGATTTTTCAGAATAAAACTTTCCTTGGAGAAAAATTCATTCCGAGAGAGCTTTTCAGCTCGAGGTCGGTTTTCACAGCGAGCTTGCTGTGAAAACCTTGCTGATGTAACGAAATCATTAGCGTTTGACTGGCGTTCATTCAGCTTTCAGGAGAAGAGCATAGTTTAACTTCCCTCGTGGACTGAAGCAAAGCAGGAAGTTAGGGTTTTTGTAGAGAGCTTGACCCAGTTAAATCCACACCGCTCATTGGTTGTTCACCAAAATAAAGGAGTGATTTTGCTCGGGTCAGAGAGGTGAAATTCTGAAGGTTGTGCAGGATAACAGAGGAAGATAGTGTTAAGAAAAGACAGACAAGGAGTCGCCAGTCAACATGATAACTTGATTAGCGTCTTAACACTTCTAAAACAAATCTGAAAAGCTCAACTTGACATAAATTTCAACTTTAGCATAGTTCTATTCATCATATGAGGAAGTGATCAACACCCTAACAGCATAAACCCTGATCATACAATGAAGAATAACATTGCTCATATGAATAACAAATAATCATAAAAATGACAAGAGTTATTCTGTTGAATAAATTTGAATTTGAACAAAATTTAAAGAGTAAAAAGAGTCTCTTGTAGTGATTATGTTCTTAGATTCAAACTAAATGGACTAAACTGTGTTAATGTCCATTTAAAGTATCAGTGAAAAGATGTCACTGGGACAGTTCAAAAAGACGAAGGTGTATCAGAGACCACGGTCTGGTCCACTACACAGTATGGTATATTGGAGAGCTTCTGTAAAAATCTACAGAGGAAGGTCAACCCCTCCAGCAGAGAGACGTCTGTCCCGGCCAGAGTCGCTACAGAGTCCCACTACACTTCTTGTTAGACAAATGTGCTTCAATTTGGATGTAAAGAGCAAAAACTCACTTGTAATGTGCACAAGTGAACATTAAAGGCTCCGGCAAAGCTCAGCGTACTGCCTGTACGCCACTCTACGCGTGCATTCTGTGCGCACGCGTTCGCTGGCACAGCTCTGCTTTCGTTCTCGCGTTAAATGCTCGCGTTTTCACTCCAAATTCTTGTTATTTGAGCAGCTGCATGCAGAGCGTGTACCTACGGGACAAACTGAGGTCGCTGATTGGTCATTTGCTGACACGCCTACTGAATTGATTGACAGGTCGAGTGGGAGACAAAAAAAGGCTGCTGGCTGGCTGCAGCCGCTGCGTGTTTCTAAACTTTATATGTTAATAAAAAGTTCTATAAAAATAAAAACAGGGAGCCTTGGTCCTGCAGCCCACAGCCCACCAGGAAATATTTAGAACGTCGCGCAGCCACGTAGGACATGAGTTATTATTCGCTCGTGACAAATTCATTCATTTCAGTCATGGAGTTAACGGAGGAGGAAGCGATTACTTGACTTTTGGCAAAAAAACAAAATAAAAGTCCAGATCAGCGATGAAGAAGGGGAATTTAATTCATTTGTGTAACATACAAAACAGTCCAGCGCCGGGCAGTTTATTGTGAGACAACGCGCATCGCGTACGCGGTCGTAAAATTTGAGCTTTGCGCGTTCGTGCCCTGCGGGGCTACGCTTGTGCCTCTGTGTACGTACGGCGTAGTGCGGCGTACTGCATTACGCTGAGCTCTGCCGGGGCCTTTCGTCTGGAAAGCTGTTTCACATTCATGCTGCAGAATCAGATGTTCAGCGGCTGACTGCCGTTGATTTATCTGAAGTCAGGACGTTATTAGTAGGCGCGCAGAACTCCTGCTGCTTTTTCTTATCCAGGTCAATAAAGGAGAAAATCACAAGAAACGAGTGTTTCTGCGACGAGTAGTTTGGAAAATAAAACAAAAAATAATTTAGAAAAACATCCATGTCCGACCACCACAAACACAGATCCCAGATCATAATTTTCTTCTTCTTTTACTTATTTTCCTGGCAGCTGCATTTCTAACATCCTTCTACCATATACAGTACCACTACTGTCCCTCCTCTGGACATGTCCAAACCATCTCAGTCTGGCCTCTCTAACTTTATCTCCCAGTTGTTCAACTTGTGCTGTACCTCTGATTATCTAATCCATCCATGTCACTCCTAAGGAGAACCTCAATATCGTCACGTCTGCTACTTCCAGTTCTTTCTCCTATCTTTTTGTCCATGTCTCTGTCTCCTGTCTTTTTGTCCATGTCTCTGTCTCCAGACCATACAACTTAGCCGGTCTCACCACTGCCTTGTAAACTTTTCCTTTGACCTTTGCTGACACCATTTAGTCACAAATCACTCCTGAAACTTTTCTCCATCCACTCCATCCTGGACTCTCTTCTTCACCTCTTTACCACATTCCCCATTTTCCTGGACAGTAGACCCCAAGTACTTGAAGTCCTTCACCTTTGTGACCTATGACCCTTGTAGCCTCACTGTTCCACCTCCTCCCTCTCATTCACACACATGTACTCTGTCTTACTACGGTTGACTTTCATTCCTCTTCTTTCAAGTGCATACCTCCACCTCTCCAAGTTCTCAAGATCACTATGTCATCTGCAAACATCATAGTCCATGGGGATTCCTTCCAGACCTCATCTGTTAGTCGGTCCATGACCAGAGCAAACAAGAAGGAGCTCAGAGCTGATCCTTGATGCACGCACACCTCCACCTTGAAGTTATTTGTCACTCCTACAGCACATCTCACCACTTTCCTGCTGTCCTCATACATGTCCTGTGCCAGTCTAACATGTCCTGCTATCTTCAAACATATCCTGCTATCTTCATACATGTCCTGCTATCTTCATACATGTCCTGTACCAGTCTAACATACTTTTCTGCCACTCCAGATTTGCTCATGTAATACCACACCTCCTCTCTTGGCACTCTGTCATGTGTTTTTTCTACATTCACTCAGTCACAATGAAGTCTGTACTTCTCAATCAACATCCTCAAAGCAAAGATGCATCTGTGGTGCTCTTTCTTGGCATGAAACCATCACCTCTTGTCTAAGTCTTACTTCCACAACCCTCTCCCAGATCTTCATTGTGTGACTCATCAACTTAATTCCCCTGTAGTTGCTGCAATTCTGTAGCTCACCTTTGGTCTTAAAAATGGGCACCAGCACACTTCTTCTCCATTCCTCAGACATTTTCTCACCCTCACATATGTCATTGAATATTTGAGTCAAAAACCTCTGCCATGTCTCTAAGACATTTCCAAACCTCCACTGGTATGTCATCAGGTCCCACTACCTTCCCCTTCTTCATTCTTTTTAGAGCTTTCTGGACTTCACCCTCACTAATCTTTCCCACTTCCTGGTCCACAGTTTTGATGACCTCTACTCTTTTTTTCTTTCATTCTCTTCATTCAATAGCTCATCAATGTACTCCTTCCATCTTCCTGTCACACTCTCCTCACTTGTTAGAACATTACTATTACTGTCTTTAACAAGCTTAACCTGCTGCAATTCCTTTCCAGCCTGATCCCTCTGTCTTGCCAATCGGTACAAGTCCTTCTTGCCATCTTTAGTGTCCAATCTCCCATACAACTCATTGTACGCCCTCTGCTTTGCCTTAGCTACTTCCCTCTTTGCTCTATGTCCCATCTCCTTATATTCCTGCCATATTTCTTCTTGTCTAATCTCTTTCTTTGAATGGCGTCCTGCACTTCACTATTCCACCACCAGGTTTCCTTATCATCTATTCTCCATCCAGATGACACACCTTCCTACCTGTCTCTCTAATTACTGTTGCTGTAGTAGCCCAGTCATTTGGAAGCTCTTTCTTACCACCCAGAGCCTTTAACAGCTCCTCTCTGAATTTCTCACATTTTTCCCTCAGCTTCCACCATTTGGTCTTTTTCTTTGATTTCACTCTTTTTCTCTTCTTCACAACAACAGTCATTCTACACACAACCATCTGATGCTGTCTGGTCACATTTGGAGACAAAACCTACCCATCACTTCCTCATTCCCTTTCCTTCATCAACATGTCCATTCACGTCTGCTCTGATCACCACTTTCTCCCTCTGAGAATACTCTACCATTTCATCCAGATCTTTCTATAACATCTTTCTCTCCACATCACATTCAACTTCTGGACTATAACCACTGACAACATTTAGCATCAGACCTTCTACTTCTTCCTTCAGACACATCACATGACACACTTTTCACCTCTACATTCTTTGCCAACTCCTCCATCAGGACCTGCTCCATTTCTCTTTCTGTCCACACCATGGTGAAAAAGTTTAAACTCTGCTCCAATACCGCGAGCCTTGCTGCCCTTCCACTTGGCCTCTTGGACACATAAAATATCTACCTTCCTTCTCAGCATCATGTCATCTAGATCTCTACCTTTTCCTGTCATTGTCCCCACATTTAGTGTCCACCCTCAGTACATTTTTGACTTTCCCACTCCCTCTGTCCCCTGACACGTTTTCCTCCTCGTGGTCTTCGACTAAGTAGCACAACTTCCACCGGCCCCCCGTTTGTCAACAGCACCGGTGGAAGTCTTTGTTAACTTGGGCCTCGATTTGGTATGGTGTTGCTAAGATGAACTCACATTATAGTTTTGGGCAAAGCTGTTTTACGTTGGATACCCTCACCCTTTAAATCTCTTACAAACCATCCGGAACCAGCAGCTCGTCTTTTAACAGCAATTAGAAAACATGGACACAGAACCCAGTCCTGGTTCCTGTCCACTTCAGGAGGGACTTTGATTTCATTGCTTTTTTGTTTGTTTGTTTAAGGTGTGCTTGTCATTTTAATGTCATGTTCCTAACATCTACAGTCCAGTCAGAGCACTCCAGTCCACCAATTTCTTTTCAATGTCCCCAGATCCAAAGTGATCAGGTTGTTGCTCCTGAACTGTGGAACAGATTACCTGATGTTTTAAAGACCGCTGAGACATCATTGTTCAAGACTCGTCTCTTTTCTCTGAGGTTCAGGTGATGATTTTAGTTTAACTTTCCTGGCTTTCGTGTTTTGAATTTAGTTTTACTTTTACATTTGTTGTTTAATTGTATTTTTTCCAATTAATTTTTTTACATTTTTAATTTTGCACATTAAATTTTGCTGTTTAATGTGCTATGAAAATAAAACGACTTTGACACCAGCCTAAATACAGGTTCTTCTCAAAAGATTAGCATATTGTGATAAAGGTCATTATTTTCCATAATGTAATGATAAAAATGAAACTTTCATATATTTTAGATTCATTGCACTAAAATATCTCAGGTCTTTGTTTTAATACTGATGATTTTGGCATACATGAAAANTACATGGAAGAGACCAGCCCAAAAACGAACTGCACCTGCTACTTGGATGAGCTGCAAGTTTTAAAGTGAGTTTAATCAGTGTTCCTGAAGACATTTCATATTACGCTTATAACACAAATACCCAGAAAGGTGACTTTCAGTGAAACTTCACCAACAATTGGAATAATACAATATCACTTATCTTGTCTTATCCCAGTCAAAAAACTATTCAACATTGTACAATTGTAGTTTATTGTATTGTGTTAATTATTGTTGTTTTCTAGTGGCACTAGATAATAAATGCAATCACATATGTACGGTTTTAAATGTTTTCTACAATGGTAAGATCTGGAATAGTTTTTTGACATTTTTTAAAAAACACTTCTACAAATAGATTTGCTAATATGTGTTAGATATCAACCACATTTTTCATGTTGGTGTCATTTAAGGCATGACATCTATGTTGAGAAGTTTTCCAGGAGAACGCTGAACAGACTGTGTTTTGACCCACGACATCCTGATGACCGGAATGAGCCCACCATCACTGCTGGCTGGTCTTCACAAGGACATTTTGAGCGTGGAGCCATTCTTGACCTATTGCAGGTTGTAGTAGTAAACATTAAAAACCAATAACGCTTATCTGTATGTTTCTTTAATTCCTTTATTTTGTCTAGATTTTAAAACTCCTTGTTTTTTTCCTTTTAAGATATGCTCAAAGCCCTGGCTGTGGTTTCTCGATCCAGACTCTCCGGCAGATGAAGTAGCTGACGACCGCGACCCCTGTTCAATCTCCACGCCATCAGAGAGACCTGCCAGAAGTTCAAAACATCTTTAAATGTCTCACAAGCACACACATTATTTATATAAGTCACAAACAGAAACAACACATACCAGAAGATCAGAACAAGTGCTCAATACAAAAACAACTGGACTTTATTTGTTGCAGAAAACGTTTCACCCTTTCTGCAACAAATAAAGTCCAGTTGTTTTTGCATTGAGCGCTTGTTCTGATTTTATCATGTCCTGGACGACTGAGAATCTTCACCAGCACACTAAAACAGCATTTGTATATTAACAGATTAAAAAATTTAACTAAACAAAAGTTCCACTTCACTAAAAGTCAAATTAGAGCACAGTTTCTTTATTTTTAAAGGTTGGTGTGTTCATTTCTAAATTTAATGTACTACAATCAATGTGTTTTGGGATGTGTGGACTATCTCATTAATCAATTACTGTAATAAACATGGATTTGAATACAGTATATAAATTTGGTCAAATTGGGGAGGGAATGACTGAGCCAGCTGAGGAGTGCTGTGAGTTTTCATTGGATTAGCGTGATGTCCTTCAAAAACTTCAACAAATGTGATGTCACGGTCGACATAATTTATTTAAAATACATATATTTGGATCATGACAGGCCTGACAGGTCCATAAATGCGTGTCGGCCCAGCGGGCAAGCGAATCTTTGTGCACCGCCGGGCCAGTTAGACGCTGCTGTAAACACCTGTACTTACAAAGATATTTTTACTTTATTGCACTTACTGCTAAAAAAGGTCACAACACTCCTACGGTGGCCCTGAGGTGCAAAACACATTAACAAATAAGGCTAAACACTTATTTGTTAATGTGTTTTGCACCTCAGGGCCACCGTACACCGATGCTCCCAGCAAAACTGTGCACAGTGTTTGATGCTATTTTATTCACCTGTTATTTCTTCAGGGGGGTTGAACAGACTAGCTTCCCTTTTTCAACCTCTGACTTGACATCAAACCCTTTGTCAGCAAGGAGTTGTTGGCCAGTTGCTGCTGTAAAACAAAAAGTATTAATTCATATTTGACAATAAACAAAACAGTCTTGTGTATAGTTAAACTGTATGCTTATACACATTGATGACAGGATTGCTTTTTTTTTCTGTGACAGCATTTCACAGATGCTCCCAGCAAAACTGTGCGAATGACTTACAGAAACAGAGAAATGGCTGAAATGTTTTTAAAGTCAGACCTCAAATAATGTTAATAAAACATGTTTGTCTTGTGGAAACTACTACTGTATATTTTTTCAACGCAGAAAGAGTTCAAATGATGACAGCTAACAGTGCAGTGGTCTGTTCATTCTTATACAGCTGCATGTTTTATGCTATTTTATTCACCTGTTATTTCTTCAGGGGGGTTGAACAGACTAACTTCTCTTTTTCCACCTCTGACTTGACATCAAACCCTTTGTCAGCAAGGAGTTGGTGGACAGTTGCTGCTGTAAAACAAAGTATTTATTCATGTTTGACAATAAACAAAACAGTCTTGTGTATAGTTACTGTAAACTGTATGCTTATACACATTGATGACAGGATTGCTTTTTTTTTCTGTGACAGCATTTCACCGATGCTCCCAGCAAAACTGTGCGAATGACTTACAGAAACAGAGAAATGGCTGAAATGTTTTTAAAGTCAGACCTCAAATAATGTTAATAAAACATGTTTGTCTTGTGGAAACTACTACTGTATATTTTTTCAACGCAGAAAGAGTTCAAATGATGACAGCTAACAGTGCAGTGGTCTGTTCATTCTTATACAGCTGCATGTTTTATGCTATTTTATTCACCTGTTATTTCTTCAGGGGGGTTGAAGGAAGAATCTCTTTGCATGTCGCAGGTTGAAACAGGTTGAAACTTCAACACAGGCAGTGGACTGAGGAACAGCGAGGTCTCGTAGTAGACCTAGCTAGCTGCTAGCTTAGCAACTGTCCAGTAGCATTCTGCTGCGGGAGGTTGTTCTGTTTTGTCTGTTTCCCATATCCAAGATGTAATGTAGGAACGTAATCCACGGAGCTTGGATCACCACCATCCACGGATCACCACCGTACGGAGCTAGGATCACCACCGCGACCAGAGTAGTATTATTACCCCCGACTTCCGGAAAATTCTGGAAAAATACGAGTGCGCATGCGCGATGACGTCAACTGGTAAAAGGTCTATTGAGAAACAGCCTTTGTTTTTTTGCCAAAAGTCAAGTGATCGCTCCCTCCTCCCTCCTCCTCCTCCTCCTCTCCGCTGAGCCCCACCTGTCCCAGCGCGCAGCCAGCGAGCATTCGCATGTTCTCATTCAAAGCGATGCAAAGCGATGCAGGACTGTTTTATATTTGACACAAATGTGTTAAATTCCCCTTCTTAATCTCTTATCTGGAGTTTTATTTTGTTTTTTTGCCAAAAGTCAAGTGATCGCTCCCTCCTCCTCTCTCTCTCTCCGCTGCAGTGCAAAGAATAAGGAAATGACTGAGGTTGTCACGAGAGAATTAAAATAGGGTTTTACGTTGCTGCCCGAGTCCCTGCATATTTTCTGGTCTTCTGGACCAGCGCTACATGGTTTTATTTAATTTTTTTCAAACGTTATAAACACAGAATATGCAGGCAGCGAGAGAAAATTCAGCAGGAGGCGGAGCAGATGTCAAGTTCGGCAGAGCTCTGAGGGGGAGGGAGCAGAAAGCTTTCCCTGTTCAAAATTTTTCTAAGATCCAATGGTTTTGTTCCTCAGGCAGAGGCCACGCCTCCAGCAAGAATCGTTTCTCAATGGAGAAAGTCCAGACCCTAGTCCGAAGCGAAGTGAAGGACAAGGGTCTGGTTTTAACCAGGCTAAAAATTAGCCAATCTGCTGCTAAAATCTAAAATCTGCAAAACTATAGCTCACTGAGTAAATAATCAATATTTTAATCAAAAGCTAAAACTAGTGAAACAGTAGCTAAAACCTAAAACGAGCAAACAAAATATGTCAAGAGCTAAAATTAGTCATTAGAGCTAAAAGCTGTAAGAAAAGCTAAAAAATGTTTTAAAAAAAAGCTAGAAGGCTGAAGGAGATTTCAAAGAGAAGAGTGTTTTAGAATTTAAGAGATTGTTGAATATTTCAATTTTGAAAATGTTTGTAAAGTTAAATGTTTTTTATTATTAAATTTACAAAAACTAAAAGTCATGGAGCATTGATTCAAACAAAGCCCAACATTTTGCTATGCATTGGTTAAAATGTAAAATGGCTTAATGGTTAATTATGCTTATAGATTTTAGAGTTTATCATGTGTAACCTTTTTGTACAGCATGTTTTAAGAGTTTATGATTTTATTATGATTTTATTATGTGTATTTCCTTTTGTAAAGCACTTTGTGATTTTATAGCTGCGGTGCTATAAAGTTTACTTACTCACTTACTTACTAAAATAGCACAGAGTAGAAGTACTTTTAAAGCAAACAACACAGAAGAAACCATAAACGGCAAACAGGTAGCATAAAATCAAGTCTCTCTTGAAAATGAGTCATGACTCAATGAGACTAACCTGAATAAATAAAGGTTGAATGTAGTCCGACTCAACTTTCCCCACATTTGTGTCTTGCAGGCTCAGTTTGGCCCGGGCGAGACACGCGTTGGAATACAGCAGCTTCTGTCACAGCGCCACCTACAGGCTCCTCCAGCCCACAGTGCATCAGGACCCGCCCACCAAGAACGGGGCGGTCCCTGAAGCTCCTCCTCCTCTGGTCCAGCCCGTCATTGCAGGGACACAGACTGTCATTGCCCCTCCTGCACACCCCGCACCCACACTTCCGCTGCCTCCAACTCCACCTGTCCAATGTCCACCTTCTGTCCCTCAGACACCTCGTGTCCTGTCTCTGCCTGTGATCCACAGCACCCTGCCCAGCCCCCATCTGTCCTGGGGGGCCTGCTCGGACACAGATGTCTACTCTCGGATCGGGTCTTTCAGACCCTCCAGGCTCTCCAGCCAGTCCACAGTCATCCTGTTTGAGCACTCAGCTCTCTGAACTCTGTCCCACTTCGGGACTAACATTAAATGATGTCTTCTCAAAGAACAGCTGAAACTTTTTTTTCCAACTGGTGGACTTTCAAGGCTTTTATCAAAGTTAAGTCAGGACCTCTGGACGGATTTTAAAAAATTAAATAACCCATTTTTTCGGCCTATAAGTTGCAGGTTTTTTGCACAATTTGCACGCCCTGCGACTTATACACCGAAGCGACTTATTTGTGTGTTCCCCCCGTGTTTATAAACCATGGGCGCATGGTGGCGCAACTGGTGAGCTGCTGCTTCTCAGCGAGCAGGTCCCTGGTTCAAATCCTGGTCCGGGGGGGGTCTTTCTGGGTGGAGTTTGCATGTTTTCTCCGCGCATGCATGGGTTTTCTCCGGATACTCCGGTTTCCTCCCACAGACCAAAAAACTTGCAGGTTAGGCTGATTGGTAACTCTAAATTGTCTCTAGGTGTGAGTGAGAGAGTACATGGTTGTTTGTCTCGTTTGTCTCTATGTGGCCCTGTGATGGACTGGAGACTTGTCCAGGGTGTACCCCGCCCCTCGCACAGTGATTGCTGGACATGGACACCGGCGACCCCCCGTGATGCAAAATGGAAGAAGCGGGTAAAAGATCATTGATGGACATTTATAAACCAATTTTTGGCTGAGAATTGGCTGTTTTCATTCATTCTGACTGAAAATATTGAACACTACCATTTTCAGCCACTAGATGGCACTTGTGTATGGCATGCCGTTGTGTCAGGTAATAGATTAAAGTGGCTATTAATGACACAATCGGCTTGCCATAGTCTACCATCTTCCTCCAGCACACTTGGAGCAACCATCAAATCAGCTTCATTTTGTTGCGCCGCCCCGGCAAAATGCAGCTGATTTAACCACTGAAGTGCATTTATTAAGTAAAAGTTCAACTGAGACACACCTTTACTATAATGTCGAGCAAGCAAAAAATTGTAAGTGTTAATCTTGTTAAATTCTTGTTAAAGTCCTCCTGTGCACGCTCCAGCGGCCATCATTTGGCAACTAATCGATTTTTTTTTGCCACAACACCGGCCCACATTTCCGGGTTGTCAGCGGTGATGCATAACAATGTACAGTATTTATGGTATTTTCCTAGACATATTTGGACTGATGCGACTTATAAGGTGGTGCGACGTGTACGGTGGAAAATAAAAAATAAAATGCCTGTGAAACGTTTCGTCTTTCATCCAAAAGACTGTCAGTCTGAGGAGCTGCATTAAACTCAGTCTTATAAATAGCACCTTCTCATGGTGAATCAACCAGTCTCACTATTTTTTATTTATTTAAATTTTTTATTAATTTCAAATTTAAAACACTAAAGAAACAATTTACAAACCATATGAAAACAAAAACAGATTTAAAATGAAAGGAAGCAGAAGAAGAAAAACATCTTATAATATCTGCCCTTTCTTAAAACAAAATCAATTCAAACAATCAATTTAAACAATGATTATCCATGAACCAAGTAAATAACTCATAACAATTTACCGATTTATAGTACATTTAATATTTACCATTTATATATATTTTGTTGTTGATGTAACTGGGACCCTGTGTACATAATCTCATTTCATAACATGTACTACATGTGGTGCAAATGACAATAAAGACTCTCTGACTCTGACTATATCTTTTCAAGAATTTACTCTTAAACATTTTCTTAAATATAGACATTGACTTAGCTTTTTTAACATCATTTTCCAGACTATTCCATAGACCTATTCCATGTATTAAAGTAGACCGACCCTTTAAACTAGTTCTATACTGTGGTTTAACAAAAATGTCTGTTCCCTTAAGATTATAACAACTTTTCCTTTTTACAAAATGCTTTTGAATATTTGAAGGTAGTGTGTAATTCTGTGCTTTATACATTAATAAAAAACATTATAATCCACCAGATCATAAAACTTCAGTAGTTTCAATTTACAAAATAAAATACTTGATGGATGACAGTAATGCATTCCTGTTATAATTCTTATAGCTCTTTTTTTTTTGTAAAGTAAAAATAGGCTTTATTATAATTTTGCACGCTGTTCCCCAGACATCAACACAATACATTAAATGTGGTACTATAATTGTATTATACAGCAAATACAAGGCTTTATAATTCAATAAATCCTTTTCTTTGTATAGTACTGCAGTGGATTTAGATATTTTAGTTTTTTCATAATTTATGTGCTGTTTCCATGACAGTTTATCGTCAATGATTACACCCAAAAACTTCATTTCACTTACTTTACATATTTCAACACCATCAATTTTGAAAGGAACAACAGTAGTTTTTTTAAACTAAAAATCATGTAATTTGTTTTATCAATGTTCAATGATAACTTATTTAAATTAAACCAAGTTTTTATTTTAACAAACTCCATCTTCATCAACTCAAACATCCATTCCAAGTCATTACCCAAAGAAAAGAAAGTGGTATCATCAGCAAAAAGAACACATTTAAGGATACCAGACCCATCAAATTATTACTATATAAAATAAACAAATTAGGTCCAAGTACAGAGCCTTGTGATACTCCACATGAAACATTGCAGAGGCTAGATCTTATATCATCTATTTGTACAAACTGTTATACAAACTATGTTTTACTGTTGTACAAACCATGAGAAAGGGCTATTTATAGGATCTTGAACTTCTGGTTACTTTGCTTACTGAGAGCCTCTGTAAAACCCTGGAAAGATGTACGTCTTTTCTGGCTGGGTGTTGATGTCAAGCTCCACCACTCATCTTGTCCAATAAATCTGTTTCAGTTGGGATTTGAAGTGTGAAACATACTTTAATATTGATCAATTAAACGTTTAGTACAAAAATGCTGTTCAACGTGCATGCAGCCTGAAGAATAAGAGGGATTGTTTAAATCAGAGGAACAATAACAGACTTCCTGTTTCTGAGTGTTTCTGTGTCTGAACGCGTCCACGTTTGAAACAGAACCTATCACAGGCTGATCCGGCCTTAAGAACCCGGGTCAATGACAGAAACCGGTTGTCTGGTGACAGGAAACGTCAGCTGCTTCAAGAGTAAAACTCTGCAAAACCACAGATATATGTTAGCTTCTTTACTTTTATTTTTGGTATGTTTATGAAAATATAATCATCATTTTAGCTTATCATTCTCAAAGCATCTGAGATCTAAACAATTAAAAACTGTGAGCAGACCAGGAAACGAGATGCAGCGAACACAAAAACGATGACGCCAGCTGAAAGGAGACAGAAACGAAGACAATGAGGCTCCTAAGTCCCCTGCTGGAGAGAAGAAACACCTGCAGATGGAAATCAAACAGCCAAACAAACAACACTCCTCTGTTTGATGTCCCACTTAAAGTGGCACCTGCTGCAGGGTCATAGGTCACGGTGCCAGGTGAGGGCAAGCAACAAGAGCATGAAATAAAAGTTAGACCCAAACCAGACGGAACACTTCGTCCTCACATGTTTTGGGCTTCGGCTTTTCACAAAATCAACAATCAAAAAGGAAAAAAAAAATCCACTTTTCAGTTCAATAGAAACCACAAATAAATAATAATAATAATAATAATAATAATGAATTCAATTTATAACGCACTTTTCATTAATGAAAATCTCAAAGTGCTACAAAGTGCAACAGAATTAAATGTCAATAAAACAAGTAATAAAACAAGTAAAATCAATAACAGTATCAACTAAGATCAAAGATAGAATCATGAGGAGGCAGAGTATGCTTGGTTAAAAAGAAAGGTCTTCAAGCCGCTCTTAAAGTCAACCAGTGACTGTGGAGCTCTTAGGCAGTCAGGAAGAGAGTTCCACAGGCGGGGGGCAGCCACACTGAAAGCCCGGTCTCCCATGGTCCTTAATTTGGTTCTCGGAATGTGAAGGAGATTACTGTTCTGTGACCACAGCGACTGGGTGGATGAGTATTGTGCAAGAATGTCCTTTAGATAATCTGGTGAAGTTCCGTGCAAGCATTGATGTGTAATGAGAGCAGTTTTGTACTGAATTCTAACGTGAAATAACGTTAGGACATTAAATAACGTGAAAATGCAAATGAATAGCAGCTAAAATTGACCCAAAACAACCTAAAAGCTGTTAGTAGCAAAGAGCTAGATAAATATTAAATATAAAATGGCAAAATACAAATACTGGTAATTAAAGGCCAACTAAAAGCTAAACATGTTGCAGATTTCAGTTTTTGGTTAGCAAACATGAAGCTATAAAATCTATAAGCAAGCAGTACTTAAAAACCAAAAGTAAATGGACTTTACTTATATAATGCTTTTCTATCTGATCAAGACACTCAAGGCTCTTTACAACACAATCTGTGCTTCATTTACTCTTTCATACAGCTCTCTACTGGATCTCTACAAAGAATAATCAGTGCTTTATCACATTCATACACCGTTGGGACACACATCGGAGGCAATGCCGGGTTCAGTGTCTTGCCCAGGGACACTTCGGCATGTGACTGCTGGTTGAATCGAACCCCCAACTCTCGTATTGGAGGACGACTGCTCTAACCACTCAGCCACGGCCGCCCAAAGCAGCAAAAAGATCACTAAAAGTAGAAAAACACTAGCTAGGACCTAATATTAGCTAAAGGCTAGCTGAACGCTAACAGCAGCTAAAGGCTTCAAAAACACAAAATACAGTAAAAACCAAAGTAAAGGTAATAAAAAAAATTAAAAGCTAAATGTTTTTCTATATTTGGCTTTTAGTTTACAAAACGCTAAGTGAATGCTAGAATAGGTATGGAAACTGTAGCCTACAGGAAGCCTAAAAGTAGCTAAACGATAGCCAAAAGAGAAAAGTTGCAGTTTGGTATTTAAAAGTGTTAAAAGATGTTTGAGGTACAGCGTGCAAAACTGTAACCAAGCCTATTTTTATTTTACAGAAGAGAGCCATAAGAATTATTACAAGAAAACATTACTGCAAATATTATGTTTTACAAATTGAAATTGCTGAAGTTTTATGATTTGGTTGACTATAATATTCTTTTATTATTGTTCAAAGCTCAGAATTTCACATTACCCTCAAACATCCAAACACTTTTTGTAAAAAGGACTAGTACTTACAATCTCAAGGGAACAGATATTTTTGTTATGCCACAATACAGAACTTTACAAGGAATAGGACTGTGGAATTCCACTGACTTTGGAATTGTTTGGAACTTGATATTAAAATTGCTAAGTCAATATCTATATTTAAGAAAATGATTAAAACAGAATTTCTGAACAAATATTCATAAATTGGTTTATATGCAAATTACTATACATATGGTATTGTGTGAGAAATCATTTATTATCTTATATTTTTTTATATGCGATTGCTATTACAATTGATTGTTTGAATTAATTTTGTTTGAAGGGGCAGATATAATAAGATTTTTTCTTCTTCTGCCTCCTTTCATTTCATGTATTGTTTTGTTTTATAATGTGGTTTTGTAAATAATTTTCTTGTGTTTTTTTATTTTATTTGAAATGAATAAATTTAATTAAAAAAAAGTTAAATGTTGCTTAAGAAGTAAAATCAGAGTCAGCAGCTGAAGCTGCTTTTAAAGAGAACATTTGTGAAAGAGATCCCATCATAACTGTACTGCAAGTATTTGTACATTTTAGGAAAATATTAAGAAATGTCTCAGTACCCATCAGCTGAATGAGCTGAACGTGACAAGAGAACAATGGTTCTGAGTCAGTGTTCACACAAAAGTCTTTGTCAGGTTCTAAAATGATTCAACTCGACCTGAAGGGAACAGAAACACAGAACTCTGGGTCCAACGAGCTAAAATGGTGCCAGCTGCTGCTTTCACAGATCCTCAGAGGTTCAGGATCAGCTGCTGATGAACTCATCCTCTTAAGAAGGACCGCCTCGGATCTGGAGCCTAGGTGTGTTAACCCAATGCCAAGATGGAAAGACATCAGCAATGACCTGGGAGAATCAGCTGCTTCTGTCTGTCAACCTGTCAAGGGTCAAAGGTCATTTACAGCCCATCGTTCTACAGAGAGAACGATTATCCACATGTGGAAAACATTTCAGACAGCTGTTTCACCCTGAAGGTCAGACCGTGTAGGTTTGGAAAGTTTCATCTGAAGGAACCACAACTTCCAAAAGACTTCTGGACCAGAATCAGCCCGGAGGACAAATGTTTACCCAGAATGCACTGCAGCAAACAGCTCCTCTCAGCTGTCAGCACGGTGGTGGAGTGCTGATGGTTTGGGCTCCTGTCAGTCACTTAGTGGACCAGAACTCCTCAGGAGACCAAAGTGTTCTGGAATCCATCAGCTGAAGTTTGGACCAAACTGGGTCCAACAGAACCACGATCCAAATACAGCAGCTGATCTAGAGCAGAACGGGTCCGAAAGAACAGAACCAAAGGTCCATTCAGAGTCCAGAACCTCCACCGGCTGTGGTGGACCCTCAGAGAGCTGAGCAGAACCCTGCATCTCAGCTTCAGAACCTTTGTTCAGAACTGTTTTCAACACAAACACTCATCCCGTTGGGTTCTTAGACTCATCATGATGAAATCCAGAGAAACATTTGGCTGCAGATGGTGCGGTTAGTTGAATGTAACGGGTTGTGACTCAATAAACGACTGGAGGGGCCCCGGGCTGCACGTTGAGACATCACGACCTCACTGCAGATGCTCTAAAATGTCCCACAGAGACACTCACCCATGTCCACGAATCCATGTCCCTCATAAGCTCTTCCTCCCAGCCGCAGTGAAGTTCTGCAGCTGAGGGTGCAGAACCACAGAGCTGACGTGGATCCTGTCTCTCATGGAGGCAACAAAAAGAACGTCTTGTCTAAAATAACTTTTCTGTTGTCTGGAAATTTGCATCAACTTTTAATTTAAAAGATTTCTACAAGAAAAGAAAATGGTTGATGTCAATAAGAAGCTAAAAAAGCTGAGAGCAACGAGACTCATCAAAGACTGCAGAGTAGACATGCAGAGTAACTGCATTTAAACAAAAACTGAATAGTTGAAGGCAAAATAAGCCGAAGAGTAGCTAAACTCAGAAAAAAGAGGCTAAAATGTGCAAAAGGGAAGCTACAACAAGCAGAACAGAAGAGTGAACAAAGACGACTACAACTCAGTCACAAATATTTTCACAAATATTGAGATCAAATTTAAAGAATTTACATCTTCAACAACTTGTACTACAAAGTATTACTGTAGTATTAATACTTGCTGTGTATTTATATTTAACAAATTTTGTAAAGAAACAAACGAGTTGAAACTGAGATACTTCAAATAACTGACACATTTTATTCTTTTTAGCAAACATTAGAATGAAGTCATTTTCTGTTATGCACATTATACTTTTTATCATACTTGTTATATAAAAAAATAAATAAAAGTCATAACAAATGTTAGTTATGAGGCTCAAACTTGGTTGTAAGCTGCCGTTAAACCTCACGGAAGAAGAAGAAGAAGAGGCTAAACTTCATCAGCAGTTATGATCATCACAAATGCTTATTAATTAAAATTACTTTTTAAAAGGGGATGATGTTTTGTTGAACTTCTAGCTGGGAGACGTGCAAACTGATGTTTCTGTTCAGCAGCAGATAAAGAAACAAACAAATAAATAAATAAACACTCCAGCTGTGGGCCCCTCACACACACGCACCTCTGTTTCCCTCCGTCCCAGCAGGCCTTTGATCAGGTAATTGCTTTGCGGCCCTCGGAGTTTGCATCCCTCATATGTTGCCAAGGTGACCACTTCTCCAGCATCCGTTCATCTATTCACGCATCACCTTTTAAGGCAGATTTTTATGTCCCAAGGCTGCGAGTGATAGAGGGAAAGGGTACGAGGCACTGGGAGTGGACCCTCTGCAGCTTTCATAACAGTCAGGAGACTCCAAAGCATCTTGAGAACTGTGCTCTGATAAAATATTTATGTTTTTATGTTGTACTTTTAAATTGAAACTGGATCATTCTGGATCATAATCGGCTCAGGGTTTGATGAAAGGATCAGGATCAGCCAAGGAGAAAGTCTAAGGAGGTGACAGATGCTATGATGATAACAAGGAACAGGTGGCCTGATGTTAACAGGTGACAGGTGGCCGGACAGTAACAGGTGACAGGTGGTCGGACAGTAACAGGTGACAGGTGGTCGGACAGTAACAGGTGACATGTGGCCGGACAGTAACAGGTGACAAGTGGCCGGACAGTAACAGGTGACAAGTGGCCGGACAGTAACAGGTGACAGGTGGCCGGACAGTAACAGGTGACATGTGGTCGGACAGTAACAGGTAACAGGTGGCCAGACAGTAACAGGTGACATGTGGCCTGATGGTAACAGGTGACAGATGGCATGATGGTAACAGGTGACAGGTGGCCAGACAGTAACAGGTGACAGGTGGCATGATGGTAACAGGTGACATGTGGCATGATGGTAACAGGTGACAGGTGGCCGGACAGTAACAGGTGACATGTGGCATGATGGTAACAGGTGACAGGTGGCCGGACAGTAACAGGTGACATGTGGCCTGATGGTAACAGGTGACAGGTGGCATGATGGTAACAGGTGACAGATGGCCTGATGGTAACAGGTGACAGATGGCATGATGGTAACAGGTGACAGGTGGCCTGATGGTAACAGGTGACAGATGGTATGATGGTAACAGGTGACATGTGGCCTGATGGTAACAGGTGACAGATGGCATGATGGTAACAGGTGACAGGTGGCCGGACAGTAACAGGTGACAGGTGGCATGATGGTAACAGGTGACATGTGGCATGATGGTAACAGGTGACAGGTGGCCGGACAGTAACAGGTGACATGTGGCCTGATGGTAACAGGTGACAGGTGGCCGGACAGTAACAGGTGACAGGTGGCCTGATGGTAACAGGTGACAGGTGGCATGATGGTAACAGGTGACAGGTGGCCGGACAGTAACAGGTGACATGTGGCCTGATGGTAACAGGTGACAGGTGGCATGATGGTAACAGGTGACAGGTGGCCGGACAGTAACAGGTGACAGGTGGCCTGATGGTAACAGGTGACAGGTGGCATGATGGTAACAGGTGACAGGTGGCCGGACGGTAACAGGTGACAGGTGGCCTGATGGTAACAGGTGACGTGGCCTGATGGTAACTGGTGACAGGTGGCCGGACCATAACAGGTGACAGGTGGCCTGATGGTAACAGGTGACAGGTGGCCGGACAGTAACAGGTGACATGTGGCATGATGGTAACAGGTGACATGTGGTCTGATGGTAACTGGTGACAGGTGGCATGATGGTAACAGGTGACATGTGGCCTGATGGTAACTGGTGACAGGTGGCATGATGGTAACAGGTGACAGGTGGCCTGATGGTAACAGGTGACAGGTGGCATGATGGTAACAGGTGACAGGTGGCCTGATGGTAACTGGTGACAGGTGGCATGATGGTAACAGGTGACATGTGGCCTGATGGTAACTGGTGACAGGTGGTATGATGGTAACAGGTGACATGTGGCCTGATGGTAACAAGTGACAGGTGGCATGATGGTAACAGGTGACATGTGGCCTAATGGTAACAGGTGACAGGTGGCCGGACAGTAACAGATGGCATGATGGTAACAGGTGACATGTGGACTGATGGTAACATGTGACAGGTGGCCTGATGGTAACAGGTGACAGGTGGCCGGACCGTAACAGGTGACAGGTGGCCTGATGGTAACAGGTGACATGTAGCCTGATGGTAACAGGTGATATGTGGCCTGATGGTAACAGGTGACAGGTGGCCGGACCATAACAGGTGACAGGTGGCCTGATGGTAACAGGTGAAAGGTGGCCGGACAGTAACAGGTGACATGTGGCCTGATGGTAACAGGTGACAGGTGGCCGGACAGTAACAGGTGACAGGTGGCCTGATGGTAACAGGTGACAGGTGGCCGGACGGTAACAGGTGACAGGTGGTCTGATGGTAAAAGGTGACAGGTGGCCAGATGGTAACAGGTGACAGGTGGCCTGATGGTAACAGGTGACAGGTGGCCTGATGGTAACAGGTGACAGGTGGTCAGATGGTAACAGGTGACAGGTGGCCTGATGGTAACAGGTGACAGGTGGTCTGATGGTAACAGGTGACAGGTGGTCTGATGGTAACAGGTGACAGGTGGTCTGATGGTAGCAGGTGACATGTGGCCTGATGGTAACAGGTGACAGGTGGTCTGATGGTAACAGGTGACAGGTGGTCTGATGGTAACAGGTGACAGGTGGTCTGATGGTAACAGGTGACAGGTGGCCTGATGGTAACAGGTGACAGGTGGTCTGATGGTAACAGGTGACAGGTGGCCAGACAGTAACAGGTGACAGGTGGCCTGATGGTAACAGGTGACAGGTGGCCGGACGGTAAGAGGTGACATGTGGTCTGATGGTAACAGGTGACAGGTGGCCTGATGGTAACAGGTGACAGGTGGTCTGATGGTAACAGGTGACAGGTGGCCAGACAGTAACAGGTGACAGGTGGCCTGATGGTAACAGGTGACAGGTGGCCGGACGGTAAGAGGTGACAGGTGGCCTGATGGTAACAGGTGACAGGTGGCCGGACGGTAAGAGGTGACATGTGGCCTGATGGTAACAGGTGACAGGTGGCCAGATGGTAACAGGTGACAGGTGGTCTGATGGTAGCAGGTGACATGTGGCCTGATGGTAACAGGTGACAGGTGGTCTGATGGTAACAGGTGACAGGTGGCCTGATGGTAACAGGTGACAGGTGGCCTGATGGTAACAGGTGACAGGTGGTCTGATGGTAACAGGTGACAGGTGGCCAGACAGTAACAGGTGACAGGTGGCCTGATGGTAACAGGTGACAGGTGGCCGGACGGTAAGAGGTGACATGTGGCCTGATGGTAACAGGTGACAGGTGGCCAGATGGTAACAGGTGACAGGTGGTCTGATGGTAGCAGGTGACATGTGGCCTGATGGTAACAGGTGACATGTGGCCTGATGGTAACAGGTGACAGGTGGTCTGATGGTAACAGGTGACAGGTGGCCGGACAGTAACAGGTGACAGGTGGCCTGATGGTAACAGGTGACAGGTGGTCTGATGGTAACAGGTGACAGGTGGCCGGACAGTAACAGGTGACAGGTGGCCTGATGGTAACAGGTGACAGGTGGCCTGATGGTAGCAGGTGACATGTGGCCTGATGGTAACAGGTGACAGGTGGTCTGATGGTAAGAGGTGACAGGTGGCCTGATGGTAACAGGTGACAGGTGGCCTGATGGTAACAGGTGACAGGTGACCTGATGGTAACAGGTGACAGGTGGCCGGACAGTAACAGGTGACAGGTGGCCAGATGGTAACAGGTGACATGTCAGCGGATTCGGATTTTGTCAGTCCATACAATGGGCGCTATCAACTGTTATCATCCCCATAGTCTATCGGAGAAACTGTCCAACTTACCTCCTAACATGTTTCAAAGAACGTTATCAGCGTTATAATCGCTATTATCAGGCAGCGTGTTTCCGTCAACCCGGAAGTGTTGTGTTTGTGTGTTTTTCTAGCCTGGTTGAAACCATACCCTTGTCCTTCACTTCGCTTTGGACTAGGGTCTGGCATTCCTCCCATTGAAAACGATTTCTCCTGGAGATTTTTGAATGGACCAATCAGAGAACAGAAGGCGGAGTTTTGTTAGTTTAGCCTGGCGAGGTCCAGGCTATCAGATAAATTGCTCAGAAACCACTCGGTGGATATTTTTTCTGCCACCAGTGTGTAATTATATGGCTCTAATTTACTGACTGTTGGCCTAGATAAAACATTTGAGATAAAATTCGATTTTTTATCATTTATTTTCGTAGCGCACCCGAGGCTGTTTGGAAAATGTCAAACCGAAACTATTTAAATCCAGCAGATTTGACCATTTCGTGAATTGATTTAGGAACTGTTAAGCTCAGGAACACTTCTGATATAACGTCAGCTAAGAAATATATTTTTTATCAGCAGAGAAATAATAGTTTTTTACCTTGTTTTGATGAAAATTCCTTCGTGGCGGCAGCCATTTTGAATGACGACGTCAGTCGACATCGTTCAAAACTCCGCCTTCTGCTCTCTGATTGCTCAGGAACACTTCTGATATAACGTCAGCTAAGAAATATATTTTTCTCAGCAGAGAAATAATAGTTTTTTACCTTGTTTTATTGAAAATTCCTTCGTGGCGGCAGCCATTTTGAATGACGACGTCAGTCGACGTCGTTCAAAACTCCGCCTTCTGCTCTCTGATTGGTCCGGTCAAAAATCGGCCGGAGAAATCGTTGTCTATGGGAGGAATCCCAGACTGTGCAGTGAAGGGAAATGAGAATTGAGCGGAGCTGTGCAGGAAGGCGAGGGTCAGGCTAGTGTTTTTCAGCTTATGTAACGGTTTCCCTAAACCTAACCTTAACCCTGACCCAGAGGACCAACCCTAAACCTAACCCCAGCTCACCCTTGTGCCTAAACCTAACTAAGACCCTAAACCTAACCAAGACCCTAAACCTAACCCAAGACACTTAAATCAAAACCTAATCACGTAGCTAAAGACGGAGCCTGTGTTCATCCATTGTAACGGTGATAACATACCGTTAAACCTCGTAGGAGGTAGAAGATGGGCATTCTGACCGCTACGAATGGGGATGATAACGGACATTTTGACCGATACGTATGGTTGATAACATCCGAAGCGGGTGGACCTGTGGTCTGATGGTAACAGGTGACATGTGGCCTGATGGTAACAGGTGACAGCTGGCCAGACGGTAACATCCTGTTACCGTCTGGCCACCTGTCACCTGTTACCATCAGGCCACCTGTCACCAGTTACCATCAGGCCACATGTCACCTGTTACCATCATGCCACCTGTCACCAGTTACCATCAGGCCACATGTCACCTGTTACCATCATGCCACCTGTCACCTGTTACCGTCCGGCCACCTGTCACCTGTTACCATCAGGCCACCTGTCACCTGTTACCATCAGGCCACCTGTCACCTGTTACCTACTTTAAAAACTGTGTTAGGATAATCATAATAATAATAATGAATTCAATTTATAACGCACTTCTCATTAGTGAAAATCTCAAAGTGCTACACACATTGAATGCTACACACATTCATACATCGGTAGCGGCAGACTACCATGCAAGGTGCTTTCCAGTCCTACCGGGAGCAACTCTTAAGTGTCTTGCCCAAGGACACAACGACACATGGTGCGGGGAACCGGGATTCGAACCGCCAACCTTCCGATCGGGGGACGACTGCCATTACCACTACGCCACGGCCGCCCCAAAGGATAGGCTAAGTGCTTGGTGACTGTACAGTACTGTACATGTACTGTATTCATTTATATATATAAATATATATATTTATTTTTTATTTTTATGAGATGCATATTCGTAAGTCCGGAACCTCGTATGTCGATGTGCTCGTAAGTCAGGGACTACCTGTACTGTGACATTATTAATGTTTGCTACAAGCATACATTATTGTTTTAAATAAATGTTTTATTTGTTTACATTATAGTTTAATCTTTTCATGATTTCAATAGAAAATTGTTTCAGAATCGAAAATTGATTCTGAATCGAAAATCAATCCTAGGATGAAAATAGTTTTTGAATCGAAAATTGATTTTTAACCGCATTGGTGCATCAAAAATTAGAATCGATATATATATATATATATAGATATACTGTATATATATATTTATTTTTTTATTTTTTTTTCATTCAACCTTTATTTAGTCAGGTAAATCTTTTGAACCTCATGGGCTCATTTACGAAAGCGACCTGCTAAAACTAAAGAACAATGAACAGCAGTGGTATAATTTCCTTAAACAATAAACAAACAAACAATAAACAATAGAAAACAAAAGAGAGAAAAAAACAAAAGAAAGTTTTTATTTTTTTATTTTTACAAAGTATCAAAAAACTAGCAAAACATTATAAGGTAGACTTATAAAACCAAAGACAGGAACATATCTGCATTGGTTTTTGCCAGGATGACAATACCCCTACAATATGCTTCATGGTGATAACCAAGGGGCCATTGCATTGTGTAAAAACCCTGTGAACAGACAGAGATCCAAACACATTGATGTGAAGTATCATTTTATACGTGATGCACTAAGGGAGGAAAAGATCAATGTGGTGTTCTGTCCATCTGAAAATATGTTTGCTGACATCCAGGGCCGGCCCAAGGCATAAGCAAACTAAGCGGCTGCTTGGGGCCCCAGGCATAG
>JBBPBX010008081.1:49375-63470 GCA_038048925.1 Garcialebias charrua
CATAGGCGTAATTTACACGGGGGATGGGGGGGATTTAACCCCCTCAATAATTGGATCCAGTTGATATAACCCCCCCAAAAAAATGGCATCATTCATTTCAAGCTCCCGGATTAACTGGAGGTGCGCGCGCGGCGCGGAGGAGGAGCGCATTTCAGCAGGTGAGAGACTGCTCTCTCTCTCTGCCTTCAAAGCTGCCGTTCGGTTCTCCCCTCCTCCTCCCCCCTCCAGCACTCCCTGCCTCTGTCACTAGCCTCGCGAGAACTGCCCCCTGCAGTAGCCTCGGTGGCAGTTCTCGCGATGTTACTGCTGGCAGCGGGGAACACAAACCCGGAAAAACACAGAGATGGATGAATGTAACTAACGAGAGAGAAGGCGTCCTGCCAAAAAAGTTAAGACTTTGTGTAAATATCTTGAAAAATGGGACAGCGAATTTACTTTCCTAAAGAAGAGTAGGGTGGGGCACAATTACGCGTTTTGTAAGATTTGTAACTGCGACTTTAGTGTCTCTCATGGGGGAAGGAACGATGTCCGTCTGCATGAAAAATCTGTCCAGCACAAAGGTAGGCATATCAGATTGTGATCACATAACTGGTTTGAAAGAGGCTGATATGTAGTTATTTTAGATTTCTTGTAAACCTGTCTTAAAATGTAAGGGGTCCTGGACTTTGGTTGGGCTAGTGCAGGGGTCTGCAACCTGCGGCTCTGGAGCCAAATGCGGCTCTTTGGTCCCTCTGCAGTGGCTCTTCCAAGCTTTGATCAAAACTAACTTTAAACTGAATTTTATTTGTTCTTATAACAACAAAAAGGGCTAGTTTTAGCAGTTTTTCCTGTCATTTTCTTTGCAAATGTGTGAATACTATAACTAATAGAAGGAGTAAAACACAAGTTAACTTTATTTATTCGAAGTAGGATATTTAATTTTTCCACAATTAAAATAATTTACCTAGACCTGCATAGTTCATTATTTTATTTTTTAATTGGGAAAGATCACATTATTTTTCCTTCTTTATGATAATCTGGTCTTTTTTAGTCTTAAAATGTAAAAATATCAACAAATGGTTAGATATTTTCAGCTTTACAATGGCCAGAAAACTACAGGTCAGAAAATTGTCCTCTAACAAACTTAAAGTGGTCTGTGGGCCACCAGTTGAGAATCCCAGTTGTAGCAGGTATTGTGGCTCCGGAAACGTTTAATTTAGTGAACAAAGGGGCAGAAATGGCTCTTTTGATCATAAAGGTTGCAGATCCCTGGGCTAGTGGGATGGCTCGGCGTACCCGTGCTCTTGTCATATTATGGCTGTATTTGAATCATTTGTTGTAATTTTTCCTAGTTAAACTGTAGTGAACCAGGTAAATACACACTCTTTGACAATTGTGAAATTGAGGTATGTTATATAATAAATCTTAAAAATGTAAAATATGTGTTATGGCTGAAAAAAATGCAGAAAAATAGTGAGTTTTTTTCTTACTTGTTGAACCTATGTGGAACAAAAAAGGAGCAGAATAAATACAGAGAAAACAGGAAAGTTAAGTAAATCACAGTAAAAGCATTACAATATATTTTAACCCTAAAATATCCTGAATCATAAAAAAAAGTTATTTATTCGATAAATAAATAGGTAGAGAGCATAACCCCCCCAATGTTAGACCTAAAGTTACGCCCTTGCCCCAGGGTCACTAGGGGCCCCCGAAGAGGAGCTAAGTCTTTTTTAATGATATGATTCTATTACACACAACTTCATCATAAAGTTCAGATTTCTATTTTCATAATGATATATATAACATACAGGTAGTCCCCGACTTACGAGCGAGTTCCGTACCTACGGGCCATTTGTAAGTCGAAAATTCGTAAGTAGTGTAGTGATACACCTCGTCTCTGATATTTTAGGTTTCACACCTCTCTGAAACTCTCAGTGTTACACTTGCTTGAACCTCAAGGAGACGAGTAAACACTATTTTGGTTAACAATTATTATGAATTAATGGACACTAATTAATCAGATTGAACTTTCTCTTTAATGTGTGTTAATTCAGAATTGATCAAACAGTATTTTTGTCATTTCAATGATGATTTTACTAAACTGGTATATTTTAAATATGACAAAGTTAAGAGAACATCTCAGAATGATCATGCTTTGAACTGTCTGCTCTAGGCAGAATAAGTGTCGAAAGTTGAAGGAACAATCCTTCGTATTTGTTTGAACTGTTTTTGTTTCAAAGGAAAAGTGCTAGACATAGCTTGCTTTCGGTCTCCCGTCCTTTCTAAAAACAATGAATCAGTTCTCAAAACAAAGTACTGACTTGTGCACATGCACCTGCATCTTCTCACGTATGTTTTCTATGTTTTGTCTACCCTATCATCTGTCACTCAAACTCACTCATTTGCAAAGTCACACCCTCTCTAGGGGTGCAACAACCAATCAGCAGGAAGTATGTGACTAAGTCACACCCCCTTCTTAAGGGGCACTTCCTGCATTTTGGGTTAGAGTTTCGAGGAGTACGAACTGTCAACCTGCTCTCTCCTCTGGGAAAGCTGGAGACGCCCGGTCATGTGTCAACGACCCACGTCTCAGCGGGGATCATTGTAAAGCCTTACTTTGATCCATTCACTCCGTTCTGAAGAATTTGTTTTCTAAAGTTTTATTTTGAAAGTTCAACCAGTGCGATTGGAGTCTGTTCCTGCCGGTGAACGCGTGCTCCCGCTCGTCTGACCCAGTCATACACGCACGAAGTCATCTGGACGCTCACTGGACCACACAGTCCGTTAGTGTCCACAAACTTCTCAGTCCTCACCTCGCAAGACGTCTCGTCACCAGGTAAAGAGGCGTTGTTTGTATGCTGCACGTGTCGGAAGTACAGCTAAGATCCGTATGGGAAAGCTTGCCACCCTGGTTGGTTCAAAGTAAATAACTTTAGTTAACTTAGCTCCAGAACTCCTTCCTCCTATTTCTTATTTTTCATAAGCTATTTAATCTGTCAAGTAAATGTGCCAACAGTTAAGTTCCTAATTGTCTGTTTGTTTTAATTTGAATTCTTGTCAACGTAGTTATTAAATCAGAGCTAATATAGATACAAATGTTTAATGTAATTCTTGTGATAGTTTCAATAAAAGGTCTATTTTTTGGTAGACCAATATAAATTGAAGTCTAAGCGTGAAATTACATTTCTTGTCTAATCACAGTAAAAACAATTTAGTATCGGAAAAAGGAAGAACTCGCACTTTGGTGGCAGTTTGTGCAAGATTAAAGTCTGCTAAACTACGCATCCAATAATGGTGGCTCAGTAAGTGTTTAAATACCTTACAAGCATCATTTATTCTATTACAATTGGTGGCCTCGTACGAGTTCCTAGAACGATTATTAAGTTGTTTTGTGTAGCATTATTGTTGCGGTGTTGTTGGCTTAGTTTTGCATCCTGGTTTTGGGCTTATAAGAATGGTTTTGGCTGGGGAGTGTCCGGGAGTTGCTAATCGTGGCATTGTCTGGATTATTTTCCCGTTAGAATTATTTTTTCATTCACATTTGAACGTATGCTTGGAGCTGCGGATGAATGAATGTTTGTTTTTGTGAGACGTTTCATTACGTGTCGCGAGGCTGCATGCATTTTTCATTTGTGACCGCCGTGTCACGATCCTGTTTCATTCTATTACATCTGCGATTTATTGTTGAAGGTCTGTTTCACACATATGCTGCTCCATTAAGTGCCTTTTTCTGTTACAACGTGTGTTGCCGAGGTTCGGGAAAACCCACTCCGCTGGGACCGGATGTATTCCGGTTCCGTTTGACGTAAAGTCCGCTGTTGTACACAGTTAGTGTGCTGCCTTCTTTGGAAGGCGGGGGAGTTAGCCTGGTTGTGTTTTAGCTCATTGACAGTGTTTTCTGCGGTGTAAAAATACGTTTATTTTGTGGAGAGAGTCCAGTACCTTGGGTCGAAATGCTAAACGGTACCGAGAGACAAGATGGCTGCTTAAAACGCTGTGATTGGTCCATTGTGTGTCGCGTTCAAGAACGTTGGTTTCTGTAGACTCTGATTGTCAGATTCATTTTTGTACACATTTGTGACGGTTTATCTGTGTTGTTTGAGTTCTATGCACGTGATATCGTCGAAGACTGGCTTAACCGCGGTGTTTTGCGATATTTATGACTGTTTTAGAACGTTGAAAAGTCCGTTCCTCGCTAGAGTTCAAAAGACCGCAGGTCCGTGAACGCACCGCTCGAACGGCACGTCACTAGTGGGTGGCGTTAGGTTTGGAAGACACAATTTCCCATGAACACTTGGGTTTTAGAACTACAGTTCTGTCTTCGCTGTGATTGGTCGATTACGCTGTATGTGTTGACGCATGCGCAGTGGGTGAAGCCCCGCTCCTCGTCAAATTTCACTTGCTGCTTGTCCCAGACGAGTTTCCGTGCTTGTTTGTCCATTACTGTCTTTGAAAAGACTGTTTAATCGCGGTGTTTTTGAGATTTTAGTGGGTGGACAGAGCCGGTTGCTCTGAAAAACTGCCGATCGCCATGTGACCAGGTCACGTGACACCGATTTTGCCGGTTTTATGAGGACCGACCTTATTTCTTTTAAACGCAGTTTAAAAGGTTTCACAGTTCAACCGATTTTGCTCACATGATTTCGTTTTTGTGAGCCTGGGGCTCTGAAGCTGTACCACGTAACGCTTTGGGTCTGTCTGCTTGATGCTTTTCATCCGTGTTAGATGTCTGTGGGCTAAAGGCTGCAGCTTCGCTCACTGGTGATAACAACGCCTCTATAGCGGTCAGATAGAGAAATTACAGTCGCTGTGATAAACTCACTTCCAGCGCTGTGCCCCCTGCTGGTTGCTAGAGAAGACGCAGTCTTCCTGTAATGTGTACATGTTGAATGTTCCTGTTTTAAACGGGTAACTTTTTGAAATATTGTCCTCACAGCACCCTTTCATTTGATTTTCACATATAATCAAATGTTGATGGCAGGACAGTTACACAGATTTAATACAGACATGTCTGTTGTTGATAAAATCTGACACTTTTATCATTGATTCTGTGCAAAACAAACTGTCTGTTTTTATTTTTATTTTAAACTGCAAGTTTAAAATAACACACATGAGGCTTCTTTTGTCTTGGTTTTTCACAAAAAATCTCAAAACGACAGCCGTTTTTGTTTGACCTTGTCACAGGTCGACAAATTACTAGACATCACTGATTTTTATTTCATTTAACATCTTGGATGTTTTCTGAGCAGCTCATACACTTTGCATATTTGCAAGCTGCGATATGAGACCCACTTTATTTGATTTTTCACAGAACATCAGTACAAAGATGGACGTTCAAACAGGTGAACCACCTGAGGAGGCCTCTTGTTCTGTGTATCCTAGATGGATGGATGGGGGCCTTGGGATTCCTGCCCGTGCTTCCTGCAAAGTGGGGGAGTCTGCTTCATCGTATGCTAATTACTTAGCTGCTAGGAACGTCCGTCAGGATAAGTGGGAAAATCCCCTGTCATTCTACGACAGGCTAATCTCGGTCTACTCCGGGGGAAAACTGTCCCTGGATTAGAGGAAAATATGGAGTTTAAACGTCTTTTCATTATGAATCTTATGCCTTTTCAAATGAAATGTGTTCATTTCAAGGTTGATTGCAAAAAAGATTCTATGGAAGTGATAAGACAATATGCTACGTCAGTTTTTGAGGCCGAAATACAACCTAGGATACCATCAGAGGTTTGTACAGGTCAAAAGGTCACATCCCACTCGCAGACACTGGGGGAGGTTTCCTCTCCTATGGAGTGCGAGAGTGAACAGAATTCTCATGATAACAAACCACAGGTTGTGTCCAGCTGGAACAATGACTCTGATCGGTTCATAAGGAGTATTGCTCCTCTTTCGCCTCAGGTTGAAAACCCTGTGATGAGCGAGGAACCACAAAAGGCAGGTGTTCGCTCTCTAGATGAACCAAGATGGTTCAGATCGAACCAAAAGAGTTCTCACCTAGGTCTCACAGTGGGTGAACTTCGAATGAAGTTGATGTCTGGGAACCGTGACCCTTTGAAAAATGGTCTGTCCCGACATGTGCCCCCGAGAAGCGGCCCTCCTGCCCCTGCCCCTCGAGCTGCACAGCTCGAGACATGCAATGAGTCACACATGCTCCAGATTATGGAAGCGGCGCCTCCGCGCGAGGACGTGACTGAGGATGTGGTTTGTTTGTCAAATGATTTGAATGTTACAGTGGTTGACCAAGCTGACACAACGTGTGACGTTGTCCTTGATGATAACACAAACAACGTTGTTCATCCTGATGAAGCGACGCGCAGCACTGCCTTTTGCAACAACTCAGTGCACACAGTTGACAACAACAACGTCAACACTGACATAAATGCTGACAGCAAACAAATTGCTGATGATCAGCGTCCTGAAAGTCCAGATGCTGACAGCAAACAAATTGCTGAAAATCCACATCCTGAAGGTCATGAGGCAGACAGCCATCATGATGCTGACAGCGACGACGATTACACAGACAGAGTCACACGTACACAGAAACGTGTGGAAAAACCTGAATGGTTTCTGTGTAACTTTATAAAAAGGGGGATAGCTAAGAGAGCTTACCTGCCACTCACATTGGAAGGGGTCCTCGCGCAAGAAGCGCTCCTGGTTAGCGGCTCAGACGTGTCTACCATGTCAGCCGAACTGTTTGAGGAGCTAAGGACCGCCGCTAACGATGTTGACAGGCAAATACCCTTTGTGAAATACACTTATGGTGAGCAACAAGGCCTCGCAAAGACGAGTACAACCCTAATAGCCATGGTTCACATGCAGATTGGCGAGATGTCACTATACCACCCGGTATATGTGTCTGAACTTGACTCACTCCGGGCTCCATTTGTGGTTGGCCAAGATTTTATAAATCGCTTTGAAGCGATTATAAATTATGGCACGCAGACAATGTGGGCCACAGTGAGCAGTCCACTGCCAGTCGTGGTACCTCCTCAAGGTCAGGAGACTGACTGTCTAACAACAGGTACCGCTGAGGTCACAAGGGATTCCCCAACCGAGACCACAAACCCGGTAAGTGATCCTTCATGTACAGGTGAGACAGAGGAGACTCTACAGGTGGACCAGACTCTGGCCCAACACGGGAACCTCCTCTGCGAGCTGACACCTTCAGCACTCACTGACCACTACCTACCACCGGTAGAGGAAGGTGTGGAGATCCAAGAGTCCCACACCGATGACGCTGTACTGTCCTGTGGGACAGGTAATGCGGCATACAGCCAAGCTTTCAGTGAAGTCTTGGTTCAAGGACATCTGAGCCCACAAGGTGACAGTCTACTACACTCTGACAGTCACTTGGACTTCATTGTTACAGATTTTGAGGACCCCTCCTCAAACAAAAGGGGGGTAAACTCACACTTCCTACCACGGGTAGAGGACGGTGTAGAGATCCAAGGATCACACACCGAGAACGCTGTGCTGTCCTCTGGGACAGGTAATTCAGTCATCAGCCAAGCTTTCAATGAAACCTTGTTTCAAGAGCATTTGAATCTAGAACTACTCAGCAATGACATAGTTCTTACAGACTCAAAGAGCACCTCTTCATTCATGAAGTGGGACGACATACATCACAACGACAGAGACACGCCTGCGACGGCGCCGACAGTTGTGACACACCTGCATTACGCAGAAAGAGGTAAACGTACAGAGGTACGTTGGCCGAGACCTATAAGGTTCCTGCACAAGGTTCCCAATAAACTGCGCGAACAGTTTAAACTAAACAATGGCATCCTAACTCGTGCCCATGGACGGACGTCCACACCCGTGCGCGTGGTCCCTCATGACCACAGGGGGGTGATGTTAGGTCATGCCCATGTCAAGGACAAAGATTTCAATAACCCCACAAACGACAAAGAGCTCGCAAACTCACAGACTTCATGGGAAAAGAAGGTCGTCCAAGCACAGGATAGTAAATAAACTAAACAGTTTAAACTATACTAGTTGCGAAAAGAAACCGTTCCAACTAGAACTTAGAAACGCTAAGCATAAAACCCACAACAAAAACTAACCTTAACAACCGTTTAAATCTGCAGGATTTAATTGACATCGGTTATAAAGCTAAGAACTGTTTTTCTTGTGTGTGACACGTGGAATCTGACGACCAGAGTGAGTTTGACGTAGTGAAACGTTGTTTTTAGTTGCTTGATTGCTACTTTTGTTGTTATTGTTTTCTGAACACTCCCAGCCAAAAGAGGTTTTGATTGTTGTTAAGTTGAAAACTTAAATGGATTTAACTATGCCAACATGCTGTTCATTTTGTTAAAGATCTCAATCTTTGAAAAGTCATTGTAGATTAATACTACTTAAGGTACTATAATCTACACTGATCTCCCAATCATTTAGGTAGAACCGTTTCGATCGTTTCTATTCTAGATCTATTCATTTTGATGAGTCTCGCCATAGACTTCAAAATTTATAGGGAATACCAAATCTTGCGTCGTTCGTCTAAAAGACAACAGACATTTAGACCAAACTAGATTTCATTTTTTTATTTTAGTTTAACCTAAACTAAATAATGAATGGAGGAATAGTTTGAATGAAGAGGCCTTCGTTACAGAAGCCCTCCACATTTCTATAGGTATAGATCCCTATTTCTGATTTTTACAGCATTGATCCACCCCTTAATTGGTAATTTTAGCTGATCTAATCCATGATAGCTTACATACCAGGTGCATATAGGTAAGGCTTAATGTAGAATCCCAATCATAAGCCCACCTAAAACCACATAATTGCATGACACATTGAACCAGGGTGGCACCGACTGGAAGCCATCCAGCCTGCAACCTTCGATGTGGGGACCTGCTGATCCAACGTTGGTCTTCAACCTTCATCCAAGGGCCGCCTCCTCTGCTTCAATCGAGGGATCCCCTCTACATGCTGATTAAATTCCATTCTTGCTGATGAAATCAATAACCCCCATCGTTGTGGATTTACCGTTGTGGATTATAAGACTTTGTTTTCCAAGGGATCACAGACTCAGTTTTCCATGGGTTAACAGACTATGTTTTCCAAAGGATTAAAAGCTTGCCGCAATGGGATTACCTACGAACAGTATGGAATTTCCAAAACATTATGGGAGTATAATTTTGAACTAACTTTTTGACTTTTTTTTTTTTCTCTCCACTTGCTGGATTACATAGAGGTCAGAGACATTCGGTGGTATCCTTTCGTGTTGGAACTCATCTCCAAGGACAGGCGATGACTTCCAAAAAGGGGGACTGTAGTGATACACCTCGTCTCTGATATTTTAGGTTTCACACCTCTCTGAAACTCTCAGTGTTACACTTGCTTGAACCTCAAGGAGACGAGTAAACACTATTTTGGTTAACAATTAGTATGAATTAATGGACACTAATTAATCAGATTGAACTTTCTCTTTAATGTGTGTTAATTCAGAATTGATCAAACAGTATTTTTGTCATTTCAATGATGATTTTACTAAACTGGTATATTTTAAATATGACAAAGTTAAGAGAACATCTCAGAATGATCATGCTTTGAACTGTCTGCTCTAGGCAGAATAAGTGTCGAAAGTTGAAGGAACAATCCTTCGTATTTGTTTGAACTGTTTTTGTTTCAAAGGAAAAGTGCTAGACATAGCTTGCTTTCGGTCTCCCGTCCTTTCTAAAAACAATGAATCAGTTCTCAAAACAAAGTACTGACTTGTGCACATGCACCTGCATCTTCTCACGTATGTTTTCTATGTTTTGTCTACCCTATCATCTGTCACTCAAACTCACTCATTTGCAAAGTCACACCCTCTCTAGGGGTGCAACAACCAATCAGCAGGAAGTATGTGACTAAGTCACACCCCCTTCTTAAGGGGCACTTCCTGCATTTTGGGTTAGAGTTTCGAGGAGTACGAACTGTCAACCTGCTCTCTCCTCTGGGAAAGCTGGAGACGCCCGGTCATGTGTCAACGACCCACGTCTCAGCGGGGATCATTGTAAAGCCTTACTTTGATCCATTCACTCCGTTCTGAAGAATTTGTTTTCTAAAGTTTTATTTTGAAAGTTCAACCAGTGCGATTGGAGTCTGTTCCTGCCGGTGAACGCGTGCTCCCGCTCGTCTGACCCAGTCATACACGCACGAAGTCATCTGGACGCTCACTGGACCACACAGTCCGTTAGTGTCCACAAACTTCTCAGTCCTCACCTCGCAAGACGTCTCGTCACCAGGTAAAGAGGCGTTGTTTGTATGCTGCACGTGTCGGAAGTACAGCTAAGATCCGTATGGGAAAGCTTGCCACCCTGGTTGGTTCAAAGTAAACAACTTTAGTTAACTTAGCTCCAGAACTCCTTCCTCCTATTTCTTATTTTTCATAAGCTATTTAATCTGTCAAGTAAATGTGCCAACAGTTAAGTTCCTAATTGTCTGTTTGTTTTAATTTGAATTCTTGTCAACGTAGTTATTAAATCAGAGCTAATATAGATACAAATGTTTAATGTAATTCTTGTGATAGTTTCAATAAAAGGTCTATTTTTTGGTAGACCAATATAAATTGAAGTCTAAGCGTGAAATTACATTTCTTGTCTAATCACAGTAAAAACAATTTAGTATCGGAAAAAGGAAGAACTCGCACTTTGGTGGCAGTTTGTGCAAGATTAAAGTCTGCTAAACTACGCATCCAATAATGGTGGCTCAGTAAGTGTTTAAATACCTTACAAGCATCATTTATTCTATTACAATTGGTGGCCTCGTACGAGTTCCTAGAACGATTATTAAGTTGTTTTGTGTAGCATTATTGTTGCGGTGTTGTTGGCTTAGTTTTGCATCCTGGTTTTGGGCTTATAAGAATGGTTTTGGCTGGGGAGTGTCCGGGAGTTGCTAATCGTGGCATTGTCTGGATTATTTTCCCGTTAGAATTATTTTTTCATTCACATTTGAACGTATGCTTGGAGCGGGTGCGTGATAAGTGTTGTGTCTGTGTTTGTGAGACGTTTCATTACGTGTCGCGAGGCTGCATGCATTTTTCATTGTGGTGACCGCCGTGTCACGATCCTGTTTCATTCTATTACATCTGCGATTTATTGTTGAAGGTCTGTTTCACACATATGCTGCTCCATTAAGTGCCTTTTTCTGTTACAACGTGTGTTGCCGAGGTTCGGGAAAACCCACTCCGCTGGGACCGGATGTATTCCGGTTCCGTTTGACGTAAAGTCCGCTGTTGTACACAGTTAGTGTGCTGCCTTCTTTGGAAGGCGGGGGAGTTAGCCTGGTTGTGTTTTAGCTCATTGACAGTGTTTTCTGCGGTGTAAAAATACGTTTATTTTGTGGAAGAGAGTCCAGTACCTTGGGTCGAAATGCTAAACGGTACCGAGAGACAAGATGGCTGCTTAAAACGCTGTGATTGGTCCATTGTGTGTCGCGTTCAAGAACGTTGGTTTCTGTAGACTCTGGTTGTCAGATTCATTTTTGTACACATTTGTGACGGTTTATTTGTGTTGTTTGAGTTCTATGCACGTGATATCGTCGAAGACTGGCTTAACCGCGGTGTTTTGCGATATTTATGACTGTTTTAGAACGTTGAAAAAGTCCGTTCCTCGCTAGAGTTCAAAAGACCGCAGGTCCGTGAACGCACCGCTCGAACGGCACGTCACTAGTGGGTGGCGTTAGGTTTGGAAGACACAATTTCCCATGAACACTTGGGTTTTAGAACTACAGTTCTGTCTTCGCTGTGATTGGTCGATTACGCTGTATGTGTTGACGCATGCGCAGTGGGTGAAGCCCCGCTCCTCGTCAAATTTCACTTGCTGCTTGTCTCAGACGAGTTTCCGTGCTTGTTTGTCCATTACTGTCTTTGAAAAGACTGTTTAATCGCGGTGTTTTTGAGATTTTAGTGGGTGGACAGAGCCGGTTGCTCTGAAAAACTGCCGATCGCCATGTGACCAGGTCACGTGACACCGATTTTGCCGGTTTTATGAGGACCGACCTTATTTCTTTTGAACGCAGTTTAAAAGGTTTCACAGTTCAACCGATTTTGCTCACATGATTTCGTTTTTGTGAGCCTGGGGCTCTGAAGCTGTACCACGTAACGCTTTGGGTCTGTCTGCTTGATGCTTTTCATCCGTGTTAGATGTCTGTGGGCTAAAGGCTGCAGCTTCGCTCACTGGTGATAACAACGCCTCTATAGCGGTCAGATAGAGAAATTACAGTCGCTGTGATAAACTCACTTCCAGCGCTGTGCCCCCTGCTGGTTGCTAGAGAAGACGCAGTCTTCCTGTAATGTGTACATGTTGAATGTTCCTGTTTTAAACGGGTAACTTTTTGAAATATTGTCCTCACAGCACCCTTTCATTTGATTTTCACATATAATCAAATGTTGATGGCAGGACAGTTACACAGATTTAATACAGACATGTCTGTTGTTGATAAAATCTGACACTTTTATCATTGATTCTGTGCAAAACAAACTGTCTGTTTTTATTTTTATTTTAAACTGCAAGTTTAAAATAACACACATGGGGCTTCTTTTGTTTTGATTTTCACAAAAATCTCACAACGACAGCCGTTTTTGTTTGACCTTGTCACAGGTCGACAAATTACTAGACATCACTGATTTTTATTTCATTTAACATCTTGGATGTTTTCTGAGCAGCTCATACACTTTGCATATTTGCAAGCTGCGATATGAGACCCACTTTATTTGATTTTTCACAGAACATCAGTACAAAGATGGACGTTCAAACAGGTGAACCACCTGAGGAGGCCTCTTGTTCTGTGTATCCTAGATGGATGGATGGGGGCCTTGGGATTCCTGCCCGTGCTTCCTGCAAAGTGGGGGAGTCTGCTTCATCGTATGCTAATTACTTAGCTGCTAGGAACGTCCGTCAGGATAAGTGGGAAAATCCCCTGTCATTCTACGACAGGCTAATCTCGGTCTACTCCGGGGGAAAAACTGTCCCTGGATTAGAGGAAAATATGGAGTTTAAACGTCTTTTCATTATGAATCTTATGCCTTTTCAAATGAAATGTGTTCATTTCAAGGTTGATTGCAAAAAAGATTCTATGGAAGTGATAAGACAATATGCTACGTCAGTTTTTGAGGCCGAAATACAACCTAGGATACCATCAGAGGTTTGTACAGGTCAAAAGGTCACATCCCACTCGCAGACACTGGGGGAGGTTTCCTCTCCTATGGAGTGCGAGAGTGAACAGAATTCTCATGATAACAAACCACAGGTTGTGTCCAGCTGGAACAATGACTCTGATCGGTTCATAAGGAGTATTGCTCCTCTTTCGCCTCAGGTTGAAAACCCTGTGATGAGCGAGGAACCACAAAAGGCAGGTGTTCGCTCTCTAGATGAACCAAGATGGTTCAGATCGAACCAAAAGAGTTCTCACCTAGGTCTCACAGTGGGTGAACTTCGAATGAAGTTGATGTCTGGGAACCGTGACCCTTTGAAAAATGGTCTGTCCCGACATGTGCCCCCGAGAAGCGGCCCTCCTGCCCCTGCCCCTCGAGCTGCACAGCTCGAGACATGCAATGAGTCACACATGCTCCAGATTATGGAAGCGGCGCCTCCGCGCGAGGACGTGACTGAGGATGTGGTTTGTTTGTCAAATGATTTGAATGTTACAGTGGTTGACCAAGCTGACACAACGTGTGACGTTGTCCTTGATGATAACACAAACAACGTTGTTCATCCTGATGAAGCGACGCGCAGCACTGCCTTTTGCAACAACTCAGTGCACACAGTTGACAACAACAACGTCAACACTGACATAAATGCTGACAGCAAACAAATTGCTGATGATCAGCGTCCTGAAAGTCCAGATGCTGACAGCAAACAAATTGCTGAAAATCCACATCCTGAAGGTCATGAGGCAGACAGCCATCATGATGCTGACAGCGACGACTGATTACACAGACAGAGTCACACGTACACAGAAACGTGTGGAAAAACCTGAATGGTTTCTGTGTAACTTTATAAAAAGGGGGATAGCTAAGAGAGCTTACCTGCCACTCACATTGGAAGGGGTCCTCGCGCAAGAAGCGCTCCTGGTTAGTGGCTCAGACGTGTCTACCATGTCAGCCGAACTGTTTGAGGAGCTAAGGACT
>JBBPBX010008082.1:19208-63469 GCA_038048925.1 Garcialebias charrua
GTAATGTCATGTTGATTGTTGATACGTGCTGCTGACCTCATGCTGCTGATTTATTTCATGCTGCTGTATTCATTCGTACTCATCCACACACAGAGACTCATGTTCATGCTGGTGTTGTTCAGCATTTTGTTTTGCATTATTAAATGTAGTGTGTTTCATAGTTTATGTCTTCGATTTTTAGTGCTTTTTCTTTTACAGTTTATATTTTTGCTATTGTTGGATGTAACTGGGACCCTGTGTACACAATTTTGTTCCACCTCATGTACCACATGTGTTGCAGATGACAATAACGAACCTTGAACTTGAACATAGAGATAAATGAGACAAACAATCATTCACTCTCTCACTCACACCTAAGGACAATTTAGAGTTAGCAATCAGCCTAACATGCATGTTTTTGGTCTGTGGGAGGAAACTGGAGTACCCGAGGAAAACCCACGCATGCATGGAGAGAACATGCAAACTCCACCCAGAAATCCCCCTGTGAACCTTCTACCAACTGTGCCACTGTGCTGCCCCATCTTCAAATAACTGTACACAATATAGTGGATACTGCGTGTCATCTAAGTAAAACAAAGGGGGTATCTGTGGGCTCCAACTGTGTTTGTGTGCCCACATTCAGATGGAAGCACTGAAACTTGGCTCAAACCAGATGATATCACCAGGAGGGGCAGGTGCATTAGAACATGGTCCATCTGGTCATAGTGGGCAAAACAGGTGCTACCTGTCAGCAGTTATTAAAAGGTAGGTAGAGAGAAATGATTTCAAGAGTGCCTGCTGTCTGACATGCAAGATGAATCACAGAAGGGGAAATAAGCTATGTTATTTTTGTCTAGCTGTATATCTTACTTACAAAAATCATTAAAAATCCTACACATTTGGGGTAAATATGTGCATCCAGGCTCATTTTGTCTACTAAGTAAACATCCCCTAGCCCCCCACGATAAGCGAGGGACTACTGCACGTTAATGGGAAGAAATTAAGTCAGAAGTCGTCAAAATGTCAGTGAAGTGTTGCAATAACGAGGAAATTGATTGACATCACCGGCTATATTAGAGGAGTTCATCCAAAGTTTTTCAGACCCCAGAAGTTCTGTTTTAATGTTTCTTCTCGCTCTCATGAAAAGTCAGATCATATTTGGTTATAATTTTTCCACACATAACTGAAAACAGTGCAGGTCTTGCTCTTGCACAAACACAAGTAAAAGGAAGGCAAATACGACAGGTGCTTAAAGCCATAGCAGCTGTCAAAATGCAGGATTTGTCAGCGTTTTTATTTGAAATTTCAGGTTTCTAACTGTTTTTTGATCATTAAATGATCTTTTTAGGTAGAGTTTCTGTAAAAAAATAATAATAATTGTTAGGAAAATGTAAATATTCCTTGCCTTCTGAAAAGAAGCAGCTTTTAAAAAAAAAGTATTATTTTTCAGAACAGACAGGAAAAGAACGTTCGAACACCTTTTGGACCCACACTGATTCCATTGTTCTGATTCTGACCCTGTTCACATCCAGGGATTGTTTTAACAGCTCATTATTGACCGTGCGCCAAAACGGTCCAAACCAAACATTTCTTCTTTTGGCCTCAAAACATCACTCTGCTAATACTGTATAGCTCATTTATTACATATAACTGGTGGTGAATGATGCATATTCAGTGGTTTTTTTTATGTAACAAATGATGCACGTGTGCAGATTTGAACCAAAAACATTGAAGAAGAGACAAATATTATGACTTCAAATAAGACAAATGGACAAAAGAAAATTCAGACTATCTTCAAAATGTATTTTTAGATCAGGGCTGTTCAACTGCGCGGGGGGGCAGTTACTGAAAGTCAAAAGCTCAGGGGTCAGAAATCCAACAATTATTGTCATTAATTGTTTGTTTTATGGTTTAAAATGTAGTTTTATTTAAAAATGAGCCCATTGGTGGGCTGAACTGAGCAGTGGACCTGACTTGGCCCCCGGGCCACCAGTTGATTAGCCCAGTTTTAGACGGTCAGCGCTTCCAGGATCAGTCTGAGCCATTCAAGTACAACACCCAGTGTCAGTTCTGAAATATGAAACAGAAGGAAAACCAGTTTTAAAGATGAACATTCTGCTGTTTTAAGACAGACCAGACTGCACCTGCATGTCAGTGAGTACTCGTGTGTTTTACTGACCCGGCTGTAAAATGTGGCTGCATCTGTGCTGTGTTATATTGTTGTGCTATATTGTTGTACTTTTGCTTATGTGCTCTTATGGACGAGTGACGTTTGCCAACAAACAATTTAAAAAAAGGGTGGGGGGTAGCTGGAAACCATTAGGCCAGCAGAGACCATTTGTTATTGGACGTGGCTGCATGCTGTTAAAGTTCTGATTTGGTGAACTCCACTCGTCTGATGAGAACAAAGAGATGCACAGGTTGACTAATTATTTATGATCTAAAGATGTTTTAGAGATGTGTTTATGTAAAGGTCAATAAGAGCCACATCTTACAGAAGAAACATTTAAACATGTGCATCGCTTGCAGACTTTTATCCGATTTAAAGCAGAGCTGCTGCTCATCTGACCCACATCTGATATTTTATTGTCATTCTAGTCCATGAAAAAGGTGCAGTAAGTCGTGTCAAACGGACTTAAATAATCAATTCTTGGTCTTAACGTGTAGAAAAGGCTGCTTGCAGCTACTTTTCACATCAACAAAAGTAAAAGCAATGTTCTGCGGTTGGACTTGTTCCAGCTCTGCTTTAAGCTGCATGTTTCACAGCCGCACGCCCAAACAGAGCTTGAATCGTTCCGTTGATAACTTTCTGACCTGTGTGGGAATCAGACGTGCGACCGCATCAAGCAGTCGGCCAGCGGCACCAAGCGGAGGGTCTTCATCATCGAGACCATGGGGGGCTACTGCGGCTATCTGGCCACGGTGGGCGGTCTGGCTGCGGGGGCCGACACCGTGTACATCTACGAGGAGGAGTTTGACATCCACGACCTGCAGGTCAGAGCACACACCGTCCATTATCGTTTTCAGAATCATTTCCTAAAGTTTAATGGATATTGTTCTGTAGATGTTTAATAATGGTGATGGACAGGCTGACAGAGAAGGTCCGGCAGAGTCTTCTTGGACTATGATGTTTGCAGATGACACTGATCTGCAGCGAGAGTCAGAGAAACTTTATTGACATTGCACAAGTTTGCACAAGTACAGCGTGAATATGTACGCACAGTCATCCTGAAGGGGACTATGTGTGTGAAGCTGCTGCTTATCTTATCAGCGCGGCCTCTCTCATCCGTATCAGAATGATGGTTTCAGGTGTGAAAAAGGGGAAGAACCATGAGGGTAATCAGTGGCATTACAAAAAATATATATCACATTTTGTCTATTAGGACACCATATGAGACATCAAAAAACTCTTAACAGCAAGCACAGAGTAGGGAGCAGGTGGAAGAGAGTCAGGGGATGTGGAGGTAAGCTCTGCAGAGAAAAAGTCAGGAGACGGAGAGGGAGACAGGTGGGATGGTGAAGCTGCAAGGACAAGAGGTAATAATAATAATAATAACTTTTATTTATAACGCACTTTACATTAAACAAATCTCAAAGTGCTACAATGAACATACAAGAGGTGGATGAATTGAAGGGTCAACCACCCAAAACAATGAGCAGAAGATGAGCGGTGATGGAGACAAGAGTCGGGTGATTCGTGACACAAGGAGATCTTTAGGAGTGACGGGGAGGTTTACATCATCTGAAATCATTATACTGCTTGGAGACGGCGGCACTTTGAAAAGGACAGGAAGGCTAGAGCTCAGATTAGATTATTTATTTATTTATTCATTTCAAATTTAAAACACAAAAGAACAAAAACAATTTACAGAACGATATAGAGAAATAAAGAACAAATTTAAAATGAAAGGAAGCAGAAGAAGAAGAACATAATCTTATCTGCCCCTTTTAAAAAACAAAATTCTATTTATTCATTCATTCAATTCAACCTTTATTTATACAGGCTAGCCTCGTTGAGTCACGGGGACTCATTTACAAGAGGGACCTGTCTCACTCACACCAAACAACCATCCACTCTCACACTCACACCTAGGGTCAATTTAGAGTCACCAATCAGCCTAACAAGCATGTTTTTTGGTCTGTGGGAGGAAACCGGAGTACCCAGAGGAAACCCACGCATGCACGGGGAGAACATGCAAACTCCACCCAGAAAACAATCATTTAAACAATCAATTCAAGCAAAAATCATCCATAAACCATATTTATAACTCATAATATAACTAATTCATAGAGATTTTAAATGTATAACATTCACACATAACTTTTCAACAATCTATTCTTAATCATTTTCTTAAATACAGATATTGACTGTGCAACTTTAACATCATATTCCAATCCATTCCATATACCAATTCCATGTATTAAAGTAAAACGACCCTTTAAACTTGTTCTATATTGTGGTTTAACAAAAAGATCTGTACCCTTTATATTATAGATTAGATTCTTGTTAAAGACCAATGACTTTGACTTTTTGTTCATAATTTTTAGTTGCCTTATTTTGGTATTTTTACCATACTTTTCCAGAACAGGGAGTAGGATTATAAAATCAAAATTGAAATGTTCAGTTTATAACAGGTGCTTTTTAAAATAAATAATTTTTAGTTCATGTACTAAGGAAGCGTATTGCAGTCATACATGGAATTTTTTTTTGAGCTTATGTAGTAATAATGTGATACGTATGTAGTAATAACGTGATACTATGTAGTAATAACGTGATACTATGTAGTAAAAATGTGGTAATAACGTGATACGCATGTAGTAAAAACGTGATAGTATGTAGTAAAAACATGATACTATGTAGTAAAAACGTGATTCGTATGTAGAAATAACGTGATAAGTATAGATGTAGCATGCGCATAGCCAGTATTTCAGGAGGGGCGGTTCCTTTAAATATATAGTAGACCTGCAAAAAGCAACATGCCTTGGTGGCACACTGGAAGCGCGTCTGCTCTCCGCTCTAACGACCCGGGTTCGAACCTGACCTGGTTGAACTTGTTTTACTTTTTTTTTTATTGGATAAATAAAATAAAAAAGGAGTTTGTGTTAACCACAGGCATATTAAGTCTATGGTGTTAACCGGTTCGACATTAGCGGCGTCTCCATACCTTCTCAGAACTTGTGTTGTGCGGGAGTTGTGGTCCCGCCTACAACTCCCGCACAACACAAGTTCTGTGTTAAGAGAGGTGGAAAGAGAAGGTATGGAGACGCCGCTAACGTCGAACCGGTTAACACCATAGACTTAATATGCCTGTGGTTAACACAAACGTTACGTTATTACTACATAAGCTCAATTTTTTTTTCATGGATGACTGCAATACGCTTCCGTAATGTACTGAATCCTAATAGTTAAAAACAATTCTGACAAAGTCTCCATCTTATAACCCTATAATTACAAACGTGATCAAAAATGTACAGGTACATTTAAAATAAAAAAAAGTAGAGAAGTGTGTGTTTGGCGCCCCCTGATGGTCATCGCGCTCCACTGCGCCGCTCTCTCTCCAGAGCGAGGTGTCACTTTCTTTGCTTGTGCAGGCTGCAGGTTTTCTTCACTTTAACTCAAAGCCTCGTTTTGTTCTCAGAACAACGTCGAACATCTGACGCAGAAAATGAAGACGAGCATCCAGAGAGGCTTGGTGCTCCGGTGAGTTTCATCCTCTTTTGTGTTTTTAGTCAGATTTCAAATCTGTTGCTGTTTGTGAGGCTTTCAGCTGTTTCATCCTGAGGAAAACTTGGATGGATGATGAAAACATGTAAACAGGGTTCAGTTACAATTACTGTTCACATTTAATTAAAACCATTTAATTATTCATCCCGTGCATCAGCGATCCTTCACACTTTGTTGGTGCATTGTGGTTATTTTAGTCCACTGCAGCGCGTCAGTGTTTAAAATACTTTCAGCAGGATGAAGGTCTGTGAAAATAGGACACTTTGCAGGGGGTGAAGGTGACTTTGTGAGCCAGTGCAGCGAGTTGCACGCACTTCTTTAAAACCACAAGACAATCTGAAGCACAGAGGTGCACGACGAGTGTCTAAACATGGAAACCAAATGTTTGGCATCTCCTGCCTGCAGTTAATAATTATTAAAGCCTGCTCATCTCACATACAAATCTCAGTTATTTTTGAATTAATGCCATTTATATTTAACGTGGGTGCTATAACAGCAGCTTTGTGTCACACTCACATGCTGCGTTGGTGCTTCTGGGCTTTGCTGAATCAGCTTTATGTTCTGGCACTTGTAGGATTTTTAAGGCTGTTCTTGGTCTAACATAACTCTTAACATTGCTTTGTGCCTTTTACCTGTAACTTGATTTTTTTTGATCCCCTGCACAAGAGGTCCAGCTCTGTTTAAAAAGATTCAAGTCTTTTTTCCGTCAACTGCCCTACTGAAGGTTTTTAATGACATCATCTTATCCACAGACACTGGTGAGTCTGTGCTGCTTGTTCTATTGGACCTCACCGCTTCTTTCGACACTATTGACCATGAGATCCTCATTGCTAGGTTGGAGCAGTGGGTGGGCATCACAGGGTCAGCCCTGAACTGGTTCAGATCCTACCTCTCTGACAGATCCTTTTGTGTTTCCATCAACGATTTTAGTTCTGCAGCGGCAGCACTTAAATGCGGGGTTCCGCAAGGGTCCATCCTGGGTCCTCTCCTATTCTCCTTATACCTGCTGCCACTTGGTGCTATTTTCCGGAAACACAACATACCTTTCCACTTCTACGCCGATGGCTGTCAAATTTACTTGCCCCTAAGACACAAATTTCTTACGTTTCAATGAAAAGAAGTCTGAAGCCATGTTGTTCCCTCCCAACGACACAATCGTGAACCACTGCATCAACCGTTCTGCTCTACCCCTGTCTGAAAAACAAAAAGTCACAAATCTGGGAGTGATAATGGATCCTTCCATGAAACTCAACAGTCATGTAAATATGATCATTAAATCCTGTTTTTTCCAGCTGAGGCGACTGTCTAAGCTGAAGCCCATATTATCCAAAAATAACCTGGAGACAGTAATTCACGCATTTATTACATCTAGGCTTATTACTGCAATCACACCACCATTGCACGATTACAACTGGTCCAGAACGCAGCAGCCCAATTTTTAACCAGTACAGGCAAAAGAGAGCACATTACACCAGTCTTGGCCTCCCTGCACTGGTTCATCTTCAAATCCAGTTCAAAATTCTCCTGTATGTCTACAAATCGCTGAACAGTCTTGCCCACCTCCCACCCCATCTCTCTGATTTGCTACACCCGTATGCCCCACCACGTTCTCTGAGGTCAGCGGACCAGTTGCTCCTCACACTTCCAGGAACTCGTCTTAAACGCAGAGGTGACAGGGCCTTCTCTGTAGCAGGACCAAGACTCTGGAACGAGTTACCTCTGCTCGTCAGACAGGCCCCTCCCTCTCGGTTTTCAAATCCCGTTTAAAGACTCACTACTATTCTGTTGCTTTCAACACCAGATGATCTGTGTTTGGTCATTATATTTATTATCTGCAACAATTTTATGTCTATACAGGGAGTCCCCGACTTACGAATGAGTTCCGTTCCTACGGTCCGTTCGTAACACGAAAATGACGTAAGTCGGAAACCACACGAGCCGCCACTGATACACGTACATGTACGGTAATGAACAGTTACCAAGTTACCTATCCTAACACAGCTACATAATTATCAAAAAACAAACTCATACAGTGCTGTACAGTACATTTAGAGACATACAGTACTGTAATTAAATGAAAAAAAAAAAACAATTTCTTACTGTGAGCTGGTCTCCGCCGCCCGTCGGATCCGTGTCTCCGGTCGGGCCGCGTTAGCATTTTAGCCCCCCGTTAGCTCGGTGTCGTCTCTCCAAAAGGCTGTGCAGCTGTTTATCCACGTTTTAGCATGTTAGCTCGGTGTTCATCCAACATCTGAGGCAGACATTGAGGCGAGCTCCCGGCTGCAGCAGGTGTCTCCTTTTAGCCATTTAAAACAACCACAGCTGCAACAAATTGTACACATGAAATAAAGAACATTTAAACACACACACAAAAAAAAAATGTATTTTTTATTTCATATTGGTATTACCAGTAATTATGATGTGTTCCTATAGCCGAAATGTCGTAAGTTCTGTTTTTTTTATTTCATTTTGTGTGTCGCTGTGTTTTAAGTGCTCTATAAATAAAATGGTGTGGTATCAGCATAAAAAAATGGACAAGATGTTTTTGCTTCCTTCCTCCCATTTAAAGGCGCCGCCATCACATTTTACACTGTACGTGTTTTTCTGTTTGTGAAAAATGTGACGTTTGTGTGTTTTAGAAACGAGAACTGCAATGAGAACTTCACCACTGACTTCATCTACCAGCTGTACTCCGAGGAAGGTCGAGGCGTGTTCGACTGCAGGAAGAACATCCTGGGTCACATGCAGCAGGTACAAATACACACTGTACTACACAGGAGACACAACCCAGTGCAGAGGGTTTATCCATTCATCGTCTAAAATATACTTTTTATAGAGTCACAATGAGCTTATTGATTAAAACTCCACGGTCTGATGGTTATTATTTAATTTGTATTATTTAATGTAAACCAGAGGGGAAAACTTTTAGACCTGTGCTAATCATAGAAATTAAAAGATAAAGCTTTTCTTTTATCAAAGCTTTTTTTTAATAATACATTTTTATAGTATATAAATGGTTAATTAAACTGCTGTTTGTTAATTTTCAAAGTGACATTTAAAAAGGTTTGTTCATGTTTTACACTGGTGGAATCCAAAGAGATCCCAGTTCTAGAATTAATTCAATCTAGCGACCTTCTTGTTGAGGCAGCAGCTCTACCAGATGATCCACCGTGTCACCCAATTTAAACATTTAACTTAAATTTTGTCAACTTAATAATATTCACAAGCTTAAAATAAAAAAACAGATTTTTATATATTGTTTTCTACCTGATGTTGACCAACACTCTGAATATTTCTTTTACGCACAGGGAGGCTCTCCATCTCCTTTCGACAGAAACTTTGGCACCAAAGTTGCAGCTAAAGCCATTCAGTGGATCACACGCATGCTCAACGAGACCTACAAAGGAGGTGCTCCAGTTTGGTTTTGATTTAATACAGAAACTATTATTTATTTTTGGTATCTCGGTTCTAAAATCCTGTGTTTTTCTTCAACAAAGGGAGAGTCTTTGCTAATTCCGAGGAGAGCGCGTGTCTGCTGGGGATGCGTCGGAGAGCGATGGTCTTCCAGCCTGTGGCCCAGCTTCAGCAGGAGACAGACTTTGTGTAAGAGACTTTTAAATATCCCAAGAGTTCGGTCAGTGATGTTTGCAGGATTTATTAACAGCTCTGTCGCTCAGAGAGAAAGAAGAATCAACCGTTCTTGTTAATTCAGCCCCTGCAGAATATTCTGGTTTGTTTGCATCAAACTGGCCGACAGCGCATCGTTTGACAGGAAACTAAATGTTTTTAATAACAAGTACATTTCCACTTTAAGCAGCTCTACACGTTGCCTCCCACGTCTTAGCAGAAACTTTCAGCCTCTACATGTTGAGGAACAATAATAATTCATGATATTCTCATTTATTGGGATCAGAATCTGAATATCCTTATTTACATTGCACCGAGGTACAACGGGAACATGTACGCACAGTCATCCGAAAGCTGGACTAAGTGTACGAAGCTGCAGCTGGTTATCAGCGCGGCCATCTGATTCCTTATCAGAATGATAATCTTAGATATGAAAAGGGAGAAGATGAGGGTAGATGGTGGTATTACAAAAAAGATCTTTCACATCTTGTCTATTAGGACACGATATAAGACATAAAAAAACTCTTATCAGCAAGCACAATTAAAACAGATTACATATGCATTTGAGGCCCACGCGGTGAGATTTAGTCCATGAGCCTCATCCAGATCAGCCACAGTTCTGATGATGTTTCCAGCCAGCAGTTCTGATAAGCACTCACAGAAAGTTCTCCGGGGAGAGGGGGGGATAGATGCAGTTGTTGTCCTCGGTTACTCATGACCCAGGAGAAATTTGATAGTCAGCCCATTTCCAAGGCTGTTTGGGGAGTCAGATTAGATCAACTTGATTGTTGATTTTTCTTCAGGCAGACAGTTTACTTTTCCTGCAGCCTTGAGAGTCCATCTGGACAATCCAAATCCAATACAGTTCAAATTATGTGGCCACACACCGATGGAACGTACCTGTGTAAAAATCCCCGAGATCTGATCCATTCTGCCCAAGACAACTGAGTCTGGGTCCACAGGCAAGAACCAAGCCATCCACAAAGGCAAGCGGCGTGATCGGGTCTCAATTTGCTGCAGACGACTTCCTTAATTGTAGCTAAAACCAGCAACCAGCTGAATCCAAAAAGCAGGAACCAGTTATCGTAAATCCAATTAAATATGCGTCCTTTAGATCCACAGATGACAGCAGAGATAGACACGTCATCAAGTCTTGAAGTCGACGAGATATCCAGCTGTGTGCATGCCAACATGGCAAAAAGCTTGTCAATAGAGTTGATCTTCCATGATACCAGATCCATAATCACTTTGCGTTCGAGATGAGTGCCGAGGAACTGCAGACAAGACAAAGAGCCTGTGTATGATGACAGCAGCTCACAGGCGGTGGATACAACTGGATAAGAAGTTTTGTTAATCGGGTTCAGTTTATTGAATCGGTGTAAAAACTTCTGATTGGCTTCAAACTCAAGTGTTGTAGGACTTTCACCTACAGTCACTTTGTTTTTACATTCGGCAAACTAACTCAACTTCACCCATAAAGTAGCTAAAAGGAACAGAGTGATTTTTTTTGTGTGTTGATCCTTTATTGTATTTAAAACAATTATTAGTGAGCGACAAAAGCATGTGTACCTACCAATGATGCACCGTAGTACCAAACAGTCTGCCCACCAGAGGTGGAAAGAGTACTGACAATTTGTACTCAAGTACAAGTAGCCTACTGTTACTAAATTGTACTCGGTTACAAGTAAAAGTACTGGTGTTATAAAAATACTTCAGTAAAAGCACAAAGTAATCCTCTCAAAAACTACTCAGAGTATTCCAATAATTGTCAGTCAGGTCATTTGGACAATTCCTTTTTTTTTTATGGACGTTTCACCCTCTATCCAGAGGGCTTCATCTGTCTGGTGAGTAGTTCCAATAAACTGTTTCTCGAAACATCTCTATAAAAAATAAAGTGTCCAGATGACCTGACTGAGAATTATTGGATTTGGTACCTGGATGATTGAGCATGAACTTTGTTACTCAGAGTATTAATGACTTTTTAACCAATTGATGTTTTATTGTGTTGTCAATAGAAGTAATTTAATTTGATTTACTTTCTATAATCAATATAACGGCTACATTCAAAGCTCATTTCTCAGACGCTCCGTCTTATTTTAGTACCAGTTAAAACCGATGGCAGTGACAATATCTAAGATCTTTGCATACTTAGCCAAACTAATAAACCTCACATGCAAACAATAAAACAATATCATACAGGCTGTAAAACCTCATATACCACAATATGTTTTTTAAGATTAGATGCTGAAGCCTTTAAGCTGCTGTCACTGTAGAGATCAAACAAAGTTACATCTGGACACCGTCTCCTTTTCTGGACATGAAACATTCCTCCAGGTACGGCCACGGGCACTCGTCCTCAGCCTGTATCTCCTCATTTTCTCTGTGTTGTCCTCTGTCTTCATTTTGGCCTTTTCCCCAAACCTTTGGTCCATAAATGACTCTCGACTCTACGGAGTTGTCCTTTGATTGCATCATAGATAATTGGTGTGTTTGTGATCTGAGATTCTTATTGGCTGCATAGACGAACGGTTTGAATATTAATTCAAATTGTGGCCGTGCTCAGTAGCAACTTCTGATTTTAAAAGTAGCAAAGTAGATTACATGGTCTAGGTCAAAATACTATCATTTTAAAGCCACAGTACTATAGTTCATAATTTCTTATCTGGCAACCCGACTGACATGGAAACAACAGCATTTTTCACGTAAACCAGCTTTTTTGTTTATTACCCCCAATAAACATTGAAAAAACACAAATGTTTCCAAAGGTTGTTCTCGTGTAAGCGGGGCCTTATAGTAGGTAGATCACGTTGACTTGATCATTTCAAAAGTAGCTCAGAAAAAGTCTGGACACCCCTGGTCTAAGTTTTACTAAAGTATGAGTAAAAAAAATTACACACTTTAAAGAAATTCTCATACAAGTGCAAGTACACAAAAATATACCGTACTTAATTACAGTAATGCGAGTACCGTATTTTCTGGAATATAGGTCGCATTGTTCAATATACTGCCAAAGAATTGGAAAAATCCATATATAGATCGCACCTGAATATAGGTCGCACCTACGTGGACCGTGTTTAGCTCTGCTGCAAATGTCTGCCACAGGAGTGCACAGCAAGGCTTTTAAGAAGATTAACACTTCAAAACAATTATTTGTTTGATAAAAATTATAGCAAATATGTGTCTGAGCTGAACTTTTCTTTAATAAATGAATAATTTTAGCAGGATAAACACCTAAAAATATATATTTGTTAGCTGACATTATTGTAAGAGTGTGTCTCAGTTTAATTTTTGTTAATAAATGATTACAAATCAGCTTATTTTATAAAAAGCCATAAATAGGTCGCACCTGAATATAGGTCGCAGGGCATGCAAAAATGATAAAAAGCCACAACCTATATTCCGGAAAAATACGGTATTTGTCATTTGTTACTTCCACCCCTGCTGCCCACTAGAGATGTGGAGCTGTAAGTCCATTCTACTCCCCACAGAAATATTTGTTGCATAATCTTTTTCTAAAATACACAAGTATTTACCGGTAGTTACATGTATTTTAAAAAATTTAATATAACACGAGATGAGATCAGGTCGCTTTCGTAAATGAGCCCTCGAAGCTCAATAAGATTTACCTGACTAAATAAAGGCTGAATGAAAAAAATTTATGAATCAAGTGTTCACACCTAAAACAAAGAGCTGAGTTTTGTTTTTAACATTTTACCAAAAGGTCAGAGTCCCATTCATTTACATGGAGGGGGCAGGTATTAAAACTTGTACTGGGACCATACTGGAGGGGTCGCCGATCCCTTTCCGGCTTTAACTCCTGGGTGTTTAGGACTCTTCTGAAAAGCAGATTAAAAACCAAACTTTTTAAACTTCCTCCTTCCAGACACAGGATTCCGACGGAGCAGTGGTGGCTGAAGCTCCGCCCCGTCATGAAGATCCTGGCCAAGTACAAGACCAGCTACGACATGTCCGACTCGGGCCAGCTGGAACACGTGGCCCAGGTCCGACCCAAAGAGAACGACTTCACGGCTTCGATCTGATCCGCCGGCGACGCTCAGACAGGAAACCAGCTTCACATTTCAGTGACAGCCGCTAACACGACGATGACTGATCGACTGCTGATTGACTGCAAAATGTTACGAAAGAGTTTTAATCACAGAATATAATTTAAACAGAATATATTGTACGGTCACGCTGCTTTTCAGAGGGAGATATAGTCTATTTTAGATCAGATTATATGATAGATGGTTGGAGAGAGATCTATATTTATTTTAAATATGCTAACAGTTATCACGGACTTTACTTCCCCATATAGAAATATAATATATGCACTACTCATGATGTACTGTATTTAGGGTTTAGTCCAAGAAATGTAGCTTATTTTGAAGACACCACACTGAGGGTGATGTGTTTAAAGCCTAGCTTTTATTCTTGTATTTTCTCCTTGAGCCCCAGTCGGTGTAGTCACTCCTCATAAAGAGCTTATCTACATCTGGAGGATCATGCAGACTCAAGAATGTCCACACCTCGACCGTAAAGTCCTGAAACCCGAAGCAGGACGTGGACTCGGGCTTCAGGAGGAGCCGGTCGTGTGTACAGTCAACCGCTAACTGTACGTGTGTGTGTGTGTGAGTCGTGTTGTTGCCTTTGCTGCTCGCATCCATCCTGGGCTTTCAATGTGGCACCTTATTATTGTTGTTTATGTGCAGGTTTCTGTGAAGAACGTGTAGAACCGCACATTGTTCGTGTTGCTTTCTAAGAGCGTCCTGTCAGAGCAAATAAAGCAGTTATTGTGTGAAACACAGCATTGTGTGGTCATTTGGTTGAGAATTACACCACTCGAGGTGGCTGCTTGTTGGAGCAGCTCTCTTAAGTTCATTCAGAGATTTTACTTTTAAAAATAATTTTTCTGGACGTAAAATGCTTTTTTCGGATGATTACTTCCTCTGGTATCAGATGCTGTGCCTTTTTTTACTTTAGGACATTGTTATGATGTGTAACCATGACAACAAGGTGGTTTTCTACAACTGGGAGCTGCTGATTAACATCTCAAAAGCTCAAATAAGACCTCAACTACAAATCCCAAACGAGTTGAAAAGGAGGTGCCGTGGACGCATTACCGTCTACCTGGAGGCGGTGCTCGAGTGTCTGACCGCCGAGATTTTGGAGGTGGCGGGAAATACAGCTCGTGACAGCAGGAGGACCGAGATTGTCCCCTGGCACCTGCAGTTAGGTCTGCGGCGACGAGGGGCTCGGCAGGCTGCTGCGAGAAGTGGCCATCGCTCGGGGAGGAGTTCTTCCCGGCATTCAGGCAATCCCGCTGCCCAAGAAGATGAGAGGTCTGCTGGGTCTGGGTGAATGGATCGGCATCTGCAGCCAGTTTCTTCAGATCTGCTGTGGGATGGACTGCTACAAGAAATCCTGCCCAAAGACATCAGCATCTAGAACAACTCTATTGAAACCAAGATGAGCTACAACACAATTAATTATCAATTAATTTGGGATTAATAAAGTACAGTATTATTGAATTGAATTATCGTCCACGGTCGGAGATATTTTTCCGACGTAGCCTTACCAGAATTACCAGCCGTCATTTCCGACGTCACTGAGAAGCTAATAGCCGATAGCACGACTTGTTTGGTGAGTTTTACCACAGACATCTGGACGTCGTGTTAGCCCTGTTAGCATGATTAGTCTTACGGCACAATGGATAGACAAAAACTGAACTTAAAAAGACTGTCCTTCATGCACAGGAGTGCAGAGGATCCCACACTGCAGCTAGGAACCTGGAACAAGCCTCCACAAGTGAGACAGCATTGCAGGTGACCAATGCTAATAAATAACATTTAACACTTTTCATTTAATATAAGTTAAAGTGCTATGCATATCACATGGCTGTTACTGAATATATGTCACCAGCTCTTACAGCTGTTACACAATTTTTACAACAAATAAGCCTAAATAAGAGGGATATGTTCTGACAAAGGAAAGAATATAAAAGTATCGGTATCGGTTATCAGCCAAATGAGTTTTAACATGTCGGATATTGGTCCAAAATCCAATATCGTGCATTCAAAGACCAAACGTTTTACAACAATTCTTAACTTGTTATGCAAAAAATGTGGCTGGAAATCATGTTTGACCACAATAAATTGGACCACTTGGATCAGACTTGTGTGAGTAACGTGCCCGAGGAAGGAGCTACGGTTAATCCAGTCATCAGATTAAGAGTTTGGGCATAAAAGATGCAGCGTTATTTCATCTATTATAAGAGACACTGTGGGCCAGCTAAACAGCTAAAGCCATCTGACTATAATAAAACACAAAACTAATTCAGATTTTAGTTTTTATTTTCATATTCTACGAGGTCATTTTAAGAGTATGTACAGAATGGAATACACAGTTTTTTATTGGAACATTCCACAACTACCAGTGATCAGACCACGTTTCTGGTCTCCATGTTGTGCGTTTCAGCTGCTCTTTCCAGAAAAAAAAAAAAAAAAATTACATAATGAGTTTGGTTTTCAGTATAAAGTCCATTTAAGAGAAGTGTTCAGTCATAAAATACCAACTAAATATTATTTTAAGATCCACGAAGGATCTTTTTTGATCGTATCGTTCTCTGGGCCCAGGATGGCAACGCCACACGTCCTCTGACCGGCACTGAGGTACCTGCAGGACGAACAACAAACACCTGGTTTTTACCTTTATCTGCAGCAGCAGCCGAACAAGCGTGTCAAACATGTACCTTTCAGCCACATCCACCAAACTTTTCTGATCAACGGCGAAAAGCTTCTCTCTGTGACTCTGTTTCATCTCGTCTGTGATGCCGCTCAGGAAACGACCCATTCCTGCAGCAGAGAGACAAGCGAGGTTCAACGCTGCACATCCAAACCATGCCAAGCACATTACCGTGCACGATCAGTGATGAAATCTTTACAAAGCACAATGCATCAGTACGGATCACACATCAAATAAGAACCGTGGAGAAATTAATCTAAATACTGTATAGACAAAAGATCAACTAAATTAGTAACATAATAGCATTTGAAAATATAAAAGGTTATTAAAGCATTTTAACCCTTAGGAGACATGTTTGGGTGATTTATGGCACTGATTTGTTTTATACAATACAGATTTACACACTGCAGTCTAACCTTTGTCTGAGGGGGCCACAGGTGAGTCCACAGCAGAGAAGACCGACAGCTTGGCTTCATCCACGTCTTGTTGAGAGAACCGCCCTGATTTGGCCCATTCCACACCTTTATGAAATGCAGATAGTGTCTGCACCGAGTTTGGATCCCTTATAAAAAATTTAAAAAAGATAAATTGAGGTTAACACACACCAAACACTAATTGAATACAGCGGAGTTGCTATTTGGACTGCAAAATATGGTAAATGAATGTAATTTTAGAAATCTGATCTTGGTATCATTTACTAATAAGAGTTGTTTTAAAATTAAGTCCAGGATAATACCAGGATGTCCGATCAATATTGCAGAGTACTGTACTTCAATAAAGAATGAAATGTTTTCTCGAGAGCCACACTCTGCATAGCAATAATATAATCAGCCAGTCAGACAGATCCTTACTGACACGGATATCTAAACCAATAAATATCCGAGTGGCTGATATGCTGCAGAACATGAGGAGTATGAAGAGACGTTTTCACCTTTGGTTGTTTGTTGGTCTAAAACAAATAAAATCCACCCCCCATATCGTACAAACCCATTTATTGAAGCTTAAAACTACAGCCTGACCGATGCATCGGTAGGGCCGATACAGGCGTCTGGGGGCATATTGGTAACGGTGATAATTGTCCAATTACTGTATATGTAGATAAAAACACAGTCCTTATTTGCAAAAGGCGTAATTGTACAATGTATCCAGCAGAGGGCGCTACTTTCAAGTCATGGCCGTTCACTTAAGTTTCACTTTCAGCACAGCTGAAGCAGCGAACAATACTGTGTAGCATATTTTACTGAACAGAGCACGGTAAGTTTATTTTTAACTGATCTGTAAAACAAATACAAAAATGGGGGGAGTGGTGGCGCAGTGGTTAGAGACGGTGGGCCTGTGATTGGAAGATCGCCGGTACAAGCCCCGGTACCGACAACATCAAAAAATGTGGGTGGAAAAAGGGAAAATACCCACACCTGCCTCCACCCTCATTCGCCCCACTCTGGGCCCTTGAGCAAGGCCCTTAACCCCCACCATCTGCTCCCTAACAGGTCTCTCTTGAAAATGAGTTCTCGTGGCTCAATGAGACTACTGTACCTGTATAAATAAAGGGTAAAAGAAAATGAAATGAAAAAAAAAAATTATCTTCAGTCCTCCAACCCACTTAAAGAAACAGCTACGTGCCTCTCAAGTTAGCAAGCTAACGTTTTAGATAACCTAGCATAGGCTATTACCTTGTAAAACTTTATCCAGAACAATAAACGTAGAAGTAAAATATATCAGTGTTCGTAACGTTATCTTTGTCATCCTCAATAAAAAATGCATCGTTTGTCTGAAATCTTTTCTTCTCTGCAAAGAAAAAATAAACTCTGCTGCGGTCAGTACTAATTAGACCTTCACCATATGTGACTGCTTAGAGAATTGCGTTTCTTTGTATATTTTATATTTTTGTAACACACTTGATAACTTTACTGTGAATAGTGGAGGATAGAAATTGTGAAGGCACGTTAGGAAGACTGTTTCAAGACTTCAGGTGTTAAAACAGGTTGAAAAGTAGCTCTTAATTTAGATTCATGGAGATCGACAACGCTAAAAAAAAATTCAGCATTAGCCCCTCCCAATATCTGTATCAGCGATAGCCAAAATTTCCATATTGGTCGGGCTCTACTTAAAACACCAATTTTATCTTTATTTCTAATTTGATGGAAATAAATAAAGTCAATTGTCTCAAACTAAAGACCATCTATAAATTGTAGAGCTTAATTTCAGCATATAGTCACAATCTAAATCCGGAGGATTTAAATCTTTCCCATCTCGTTTTAGTCTCAATATTTGTTCAAATTAGGAGTTTCTATAAACAGTTGTTTATTACAGAGCCGTTTAAAAGTGGCCTTTGCAGTAAACTGCTGCCTACCTGTAGGAATAAAAAGAAAACACGCCGCTGCCTCCCATTTTGGCTCCGCCTCCATAGGCTCCGCCCTTTTCCCGAATTTCTCCATGGAGAAACTTTGCTGTCATCATCCTCGCTAAAATGCACAAACTGATGGACAAAAAGAGAACCAGACTGAGATTTGGACACAATGAGAACAAAAAAGTATATTTAAAATAAAGTAATTTATACCCAGCACAAAAAACGAACGCAATGTTTTTTATTTTTTAATAAAACAAAAAAAAGATTAACAGTAAAATTAGAGTGGGACAAAAAAATAAAAATTAAAAAAAAGGAGTACAAACTACAGTTATTAGAGGCAATGAATTAAAGAAACAAGTATTTATCCATTTTTACTCTCTATTAACCGTTTTTCCTGAACAAACATAAATCATTTTAGTACCTGGCAAAATCCTGGTGGCAGAAGGGCACCGTACGAATACACTCGCTGACAAAGTTCACTGGGAAAGGCATCTGGAAGAACGTCTTCATCTGACACGGCGTGAAATCTGGCTCCTGAAGAAACATAAAAACTTACTTTAATATTTTACTACAGTACTTTAATCATTTGATGCTTTGTTTACAGCACACATCTGTCCCTTCTAGCTCTGGGTTGAAGATCCATTGCACTTCACAACTTTTATTCCCAGTAGAGGGGGTGATGGTAAATTTAGTACTGATGATCAAAGTTTAGTTGAGCCGCTGTGCAAATTCTTTTCAAACAGATCCTAACAATTTTCAACAAGTCTGGACTCTGTGGAGATCCATTTGTTACATGTTCCCTGAATAAATTAAACATTTAAACTAAAATAATTCAAATGTTGTCATCGTAGACTATGGCTGTGTCACTAGGGAAGAAAAATCTAGTCACTTTATGGCTTTAATCACTTTAATGATTGAAAGTCCTGCTCATTTACTACATTTACACAGTAAAACACTGCAGAGGTTAGACAAGAACAACTACAGCTACTATAGATCATGATCATCATTTTCCCCAAAGGCATGATGGGAATGTATGAGCACTTCCTGTGTGCACCCATCAGCCAGGAACTGGACAAGTCTGGAACCAGAGTCGAACCTTTTTGTATTTTTATCTTTACCTCACCAGTAAATGTTTAGTCTACGGTTACACCACAGTTTGTTATTGCCCTGTGTTTGTGGAAAATCTTCTTTTTAATGTGAACCATGGTTTATGATTCATCTTTTCCAGTTGATCTTCAATCATTAAAGGGTTTTTCTCTGACAGTTCCTTAAATATGATGTTTATTTCTTCAGACTTGTCTTGTGCTAACGATTTAATGCTCCTGGAGCAATTAGCATAATTTCAACAACCACGGGAAGTGTCTGCTAGCTTGGCTGTTTGAAGGTTAAGAAGCTGTTTACTGCACATTCATCACAGCTCTTTGTTTAGTTAAATCAATGTGGTAACATTTTAAAACACTCACAAACATTAAACTTACAGTTATGAGACTCCTACTCGGCCCAGAAACGTCCAGAGGGTCAAGTGGTTTCTGTAAAACAGGAAAAACATAAAAATCAGCCGAAAGTTTAAGTTTTTCTAACCGAGGAAACGTTCTACTTGTACAAACGTACCTTAATGATGTTTGTCCTAACGGGTTTGCGTTCTTTTTTGTTTTCAGCTACGTCCTTCATAAAAGTTTCCAGCTGTGCTGCCGAGTCGGACATTTTCTGAGGAGTTGCGTTGATCGCACACCTGCACAGTTAAAGACACAGTCTGAAACAAATCGAAGATCTTCGCAGCAGCAACAAAAAACACATCAAATATTTAAAAAACAGACAAACATATCGGTTTAGTTCTGAGAACCACAGAGTTCACAAAAAGACAAGTCCACAGTTTAAATTGAGCTCACCTCATGTTGTCGGGGTTGAGAAGGTGTCTCTTGATCCTGGGTAATGTTCGGATGACGTGAACAAGGTCTGGCGTCTCAGCCATCCTCTTCATAAACTTCACCTGATGTTGAAATAAAAACACACCTCGTCACCTCTAAAGAACAGACACAACACAACAACTAAAGAAACAGGACAACTGCTCAGAAAGCAAAGGTTCTCCTAAAATAAATCAGATCCTTTAGTGTCTTTCACTATATGTAAGTGATAAAAATAGGAAAAAAAAAGATGTTTCAGCTACAATGGAAATGGGTGACAGTGTGTCCAATTACTGAAACACTATTTATGACAGCAGAGTTCTGGATTCACCAGATAACTTGAGCTAAAGCATTTAGATAGCCTTTTGTTAATTTTAGGTTTTAGTAGAGCCTGACCGATATGTCGGTCCGGGTCGATATTTTAGTCCGATACAGGCGTTTGGGGACATACGTATTGATATCAGTGATAATTGTCTCATTAAACACAGAGGTAAGAACTTCTAATTTTCATCACTAAAATGCTGGGAACCAGCCGTGTCCTTAAGGCCGAGATACAGTGAAGCAGACTCCGTATACGCGCGTATACGCGCGTATACGGAGCGGCTGCTTCACTTCAGCTGACTTCAGCTCAGACGTTCTCCTTGTTGTAATATGAGCTGCTGCACACGAAGGGGACAACTGAGCACGCTGATTGGTCACTTGCTGACACGCCTACTGAATTGATTGACAGCGCTCAGTCAGCTGAATGTGAAACCTAGTTGAAAGTGAAACCTTTAACATGAGCAGCTCGCTCAGACTTCTGCGGTGTTCTGATGCGCTGTTTCTACTATATATGTTATAAAAAGTTCTCTCAGAAATAAAAATAATAACAGGGAGCGCTTTTCCTGCAGCACACAGCCCACCAGGGGATATTAAAACATCGCGCACCAAGGTAGGACCTGAATTCATTCATTTCAATCATCGAGTGAACGGAGGAAGAAGCGGTTACTTGACTTTAGGCAAAAAAACAAAAGAAAAGGCCCGATCAGCGATAAAGAAGGGGAATTTATTTCATTTGTGTAACATACAAAACAGTCCGGCGCCGGGAAGTTTATGGTCAGACACCGCGTATCGCGCACGCGGATCGCGTATGCGTAGTAAAAAAATACCTTTGCGCGTACTTGCCCTGAGGGGCTACGCGGGGCTACGCTGCGTACGGGGCGTACGTACGCTGCGTATTGGCGTATCGTGAGGACGCTCGAGTGTATCTCGCCCTTTACTTGCACGAGGTGTAATTGTATAATGTATCCAGAAGAGGGAGCATAAGGACTACCTTTAAGTCGTGGCTTTTCACTTAACTTTCACTTTCAGCACAGCCGAAGCAGCGAGCAATACGGTGTAGCGTATTTTGCTAAATAAGTTGATTTAAACTGATTTAGAAAATAACAAATCTAATCTAGAGGTAAAATATATCAGTGTTAGTAACATTATCTTTGTCGTCTTCAATGCATTGTTTGTCTGAAATCTTCTCTGAAAAGTTTTTTAAAAATTGCTGCTGCAGTCAATACTAATTAGACCTTCACCGTACGTGACTGACTGTTTAAATAATGAACAGGAAGGCGTTTCTTTGTTTAATTTATATTTATGTAATGCACTTGATACCTTTATGGTGAATAGTGGAGGACAGAAAATGTGAACACACGTTAGGAAGGCTATTTCAAGACTTCAAGAGTTGAAACGGGTTTAAAAGTAGCTGTTTACTTTGATTCATGAGGGTGGACAAAGCTCAAAAATGTTCAACCTATATATTGGTTATTGGCATTAGCCCCTCTCAATATCGGCGCTAGCCAAAATTTTCCATATCTGTCGGGCTCTAGTTTTTAGCTTTAAACTTTTAGCTCGCCATTTGCTCGTTTAAGTTTTTGTTCTACTTCGAGCTTCTTCTGCAAATTTCAGTAGTCATTCAAAACTCAGCATTCACACTGAACTTTCACAGAAAATACAGTTGATTTAGTTTATGATGCTTTTCATGCTCCAAACATTTGTAGCACATCACTTCAGCGTGGTGCACTAAGAGAAGTACCTGTTCCATCCCACCCAAAGTCTCCAGAAGGCCTCCAGCTGGCGTCAGGTGACGGCTCGCTCGGGTCACGGCGTACATGTGACCAGAGTAGGAGATACCATTGGCCAGCTCCTGAGCTGACATCATCACCAGCACTCTCAGTCGCTCCTCGTCGTCAAAATGGGGACTAAATATGACAAAAACACCAGAAGCCATTTACCTGTGTGTAAAACCTGAAAGGCTCAAACGATGCTGCAGGAGAAGAGAATGATCAGATTTTCATTCATTCATTCAAACCTTTATTTATACAAGTAAATTACATTGAGCTTCAAAGTAGGCCTGCCGCGTAAACAATATATCGATTAATCGCATGATAAATTAAAATTATCAACCTAATTTTTATTTATCGGCTTTATTGTTTCTTTGTGTCTCTCTTTCTACTGAAGACAAAGAATGACAAAAGGCTTAACTCCGGTGCTCTTCACTGACCCCTCCTTTCTCTTTAAAATCTGTTTTAACCGTCCAAAATCGCGTTTTTGGATCCTTAAAAGCAGCTAAGCTGAGAAGCTAAGCTAACAGGCCGACCTCAGGAAAAAACCTGTCTTGTCAAAACTTCACGTTTGAAACCTGTACCTTCATCTAAAAAGTTGTTTTTATCTGCAAAAAGAAGCTGAGAACTTGGTTAATGATTTTTTTAAGCTTTGTGTGACAAATGCTACGCTAAAGAGCTCAAACCACACCGCGTGTCCACCATTTTGAGAACCGAAGAACAGGAATGAGAAACAGCCCATGTCACGCCAAGGGGCCTCCCTTACGTTTTTGTTAAAGAGACACACTTCTCACTCCCTCACTGTCCATCCTTGGGTTCAAATGGTCTTATACAGGTAGTCCTCGACTTACGACGTAGATCCGTTCCTACACGGCGGCGTAAACCGATTTTCAACATAAGTTGAAATATACGTACATACTGCACCATATACTGTACATGTACAGTACTGTATTACCAAGCACTTAGCCTATCCTAACACAGTACCCTACATACCGTATTCGTCGGAATATAACACGCTCCTGTGTATAACACGCTTTGTCCAATTATTGCCAATTGGAAAAATCCATAAATAACACGCTTCGGCGTATAACACGCGCCTGACGTCACTGCCGACGTAACGCGTCATCCACCGCTGACGTTACGCGTCACCGCTGGGACAACCCGGAAATGTGGACCATTGTGCAGCGAGAGCTACATTTCATTAAAATTTAACTACAGAAACACCTAAAAATATATTTGTTAGCTGAATATATATGTTAATGTGTCTCTGTTTAATTTCTGCTAATAAATGATTACAAATCAGCTGAATTTAAAATGTAAACAACACGATGCGCGCACACAGAAAACAGACCCCGTTTGCAGCGAGAGCCGAATTTTATTAAAATTAAACTACCGTACAGAAACGCCTAAAAAAAATTGTTAGCTGAATATGTATGTTAACGTGTCTCTGTTTAATTTTTGTTAATAAATGCACTTTGACGGTTACAACAACATAAATACACCGGCTTTAAAATTAATACACGCTCACCCCGCCCATAAAAATGACAGAAACAGATACCGTTTACAGTTTTTATTCAAACAAATTATTTACACTAACGGTACCTATTCAAATCCTTCAAACTCTTCGTCTTCCGTGTCGCTGGCAAAAAGTTCCAAGTACCGGTACACCTCGCTGCAGGCCTGCAGCCTGCAGAACGAGGCAGGTCACCGGTACAAGGTCCCTGGACCCTGTTCCTCTTCTTCCTCTTCCTCCTCTTCCTCCTCGCTCTCTGAGTCCTCTGCTGCTGCCCATAGCGCCCATAGCGGCCGAAACTGGTACTGCACCATTTTTGGCCAAAATGAAAAACGGCGATATCAGAGCAAAAAATGGGTCTAAAAATATGGGGGAAAATCCATAAATAACACGCTTCGGCGTATAACACACAGGACATTCAAATGAGTAAAAAAACTGCGTGTTATACGCCGATTTTTACGGTAATTATCAAAAAACACATATGTTTGGGAGCCATAATGAAGGGGAAAAAAAGAGTTAATGGCCTACTGGGATGCGGGTGACGCTGTATTCCTCCGTCCATCTGCTGTATACTCTATTCCGTTTATGACGTAAAACCGCCGTCCAGCTCGGTCCAGAGCGTTTACAGTAAGGCCTCCGCCGATGTACTTTTCCACTGCTGCGTCGCTGGTTCTGCCGTCAACCTTGGTCCAGAGCGTTTAAGTATGTAACGTATTCCTTCGTCTCTGTATCCCTCTACTGCTGCACCGCGTACAGTACAATACTGTATTCTTCCGCCGCAGCAGCCGCTGCGTAACTCGAAAAAAGGCTGTTCATAGTAAATGGGAGATGCGTCGTAACCATGAAACGTCGTAACTCGAGACCGTCGTAACCCGAGGACTACCTGTACTGCCATCCAGTGGTCAAAAAGCATACTACAAACAAAAATTAACCAATATTTCTTCTTAAATTTTACAATATTACTACCGTAATTATTGTCAAATTTCAAACAATATTATCGTTTATCGCTATAATTTCTGAGACAATTAATCGCCCTGCAAAATTTGTTATTGTGACAGGCCTACCTCCAACACTCTTTTACAAGTCAGACCTGTTTAGACAGACAAAAAGATTCACCTGTTGAAGATGTCGCTCCACAGTTGAAACATGTGAGGAAGGTTCCTTTCCAGGCAGGAGGAGAACAAGAGGACACCCTGGGAAAGGGAACAGAAACAAGAAGGAATTAGAAGCAAGCAGCAGAAAATAAACAATATTTTATCATAACAAGAACATTATTGCTTCAGTTCATTATTATTTTTTGTTAATAAATGATTACAAATCAGCTAAATTTAAAATGTAAACACGATGCGCGCACACAGAAAACAGATGATACATATACAGTATTCTCTGACCAGCCTTATTTAAGGATGCCCAATGTGCCTTACTGCATATGCCACTTTTGCCTCTATACCAACATCAACTACTACCTCATACATATACTGTGTACATTAACTCATATGCTGCTTTGCCACTCTTTGCAAATGTCAATGCTAGAACCTTCAGTTTATTTTATAGATATACTTTTTATACTTTTTTATACTACTATGCAAAAACTCAGGACAGTATTACACTTTTATTATTTCATTTTATGCTTATGTTCATTAAATGTTTAGTGTTTTAGTGTTGGTGTAAATTTTCATACTTTTATACTACTATGCAAAAACTCAGGACAGTGTTACACTTTTACTATTTTATGCTTATGTTTATTAAATGTTTCAGTGTTTTAGTGTTTAAATGGTTACTGTTGCACCGAGGGACTGAGAGAAACGCAATTTCAATCCTGTGTATGTCCTGTACATATTGCAGTTCTGACAATAAAGTTGACTTTGACTTTTGACTTTGACTTATTGCAGCATCAGTTGTTGTCATCACGACCTGAGAAATAAAACAAAACTGTGGCGACACTTGTTTCCTGTACTTTGACATCGCAGAGTTCAAATGCAGGATGCACAGAGCTGATCAGGGATGGTTCGGAGGTTCTGGTGCTGGCACTGACCTGCTCAAACGTGTCCATCTGGGTGGAGTCAGGGACGACTTGACTGGAAACAGACATCCCCCCTGTCCTCAGCTCCATCTGCTGGGCCTGCTGTCTGTAGTCCAGAGCTCCAGAGCCCATCCTAACCAAACAGAAAACAACTCTTAGTCAATTTTGTAAAATCAAAAGTGTACTGTACTTGTAATAACACGTTCTTCCTCAGGCGCTTTAAAGACAAAATGTTTGACACAAAATGTAAAGAAAATAACTCAACTCTTGGTTTGAAACAACCAGGTTTATCTTCTCGAGTCAAGAGCTTTTTATTAGCACAAGACTAAGGGCTGGAATCTGACAAAAAACAATTTATGTGAAGCACTTTTTAATTTTTTGTGTACAAACCCATTTAAATCCACTGTGTGCATTTACCGAGACTGAAGAACTGTAAAGACTACACATGTTTAAATGCAGCTCCTAAAATCACTCCAGGAAAGAGCCACAGAAACAATGACAAAGAAAGTAGGCTAGATGAATTAAATGCACACAAACTTAAGGCCAGTCTGCAACCTAGTCCAGGATACGTGGTAGAAATAAAACTCTAGGATGTTTGTTGCTCTACATTTTCCTCTTATTTTTAATCATCATTTTATATAGCCAAACAATTAATCCCTAATCCTGTTTTGCCATTCAGATCTGAGTTTGTCAGGATTGGGTAGTGATTTTCAAAAACTCTAAGTAACCTTTTTTTTTTTTTTACTTTACACATCGTTGTCTTCTAACAGTGCTTTAACGCTCATGTGCTTTTTTCAACACCACATCAGTCAACCAGTTCCCCACAGAAAAATAACTGATAGGAAAAAAACTTTTAAAAAAACTAAAACATCCTCAGTACGTATCTTTCTTCTATCAGCAGTTCCCCCTACATTATACAAGGAGGGAGCTCCGGCCTGCCTACTGAACCGGACTGTCCTCTGTTCCATGAAGCCTGTGACTGATTAGTTTTTTTATTTTTTTATTCAAAGAAAGACATTTCTTATAAATACTTAAAATCTGAAGAGTGTTTATGCCTAAAATACAACACGACAGCACTTTGGTTGGACTTGTTGCTGTTTTTAAATAAAGTGGTACGGCAATGATATTCCTACCGGTACATTTTTTTTCATTCATTCATTCAACCTTTATTCATACAGGCTAGCCTCGTTGAGTCACGGGGACTCATTTACAAGAGGGACCTGTAAATTAAATTTACATTAAATTTTAATTTTATTTTAGCTGTTTTTATATAAGAGTCCAACCAAGGACTGGGTTTGCAAATCAGCCTGTGGCTAGAAAACCTTTGTACAAGACAACGGATGCTTCGTTTTTAACATGTAACATTGTTTATTGTACTGTCCTTGATCTGTTTATTGTACTGTCCTTGATCAAATAAACTTGAATGATTGAATAAATTGTATGGTACTGTATGTTATTTTACTGTACGGTACTGTATGACATGGTACTGTATGATTTTGTATGGTACTGTATGGTATGGTACTGTATACAGGTAGTCCTCGACTTACGACGCCCCCGACTTACGACGTTTCAGACTTACGTCACGCATCTCATAAAAAATTAAAATAAATAATAATTTTTTTATATAATAAATAAATGAATGTACAATACTGTACAGTTACCAATCACTTAGCCTATCCTAACACAGTTAAGGAGTGAGTTGAATTGTCTCCCTCCTCCCTAGCAGGCTCCATTCACATAAAGGGAGCTAGGTAGGAGGGAGCTAGCTCCCTTTATGTGAATTTTATGTGAAAGGGAGACAATTCAACTCACTCCATCTTTAAAAACTGTGTTAGGATAGGCTAAGTGCTTGGTAACTGTACAGCACTGTACATTTATTTATTTAGTTTTTTTTTTAAAGTTTTTTTTTATGTGATCCGACTTACGTCATTTTCAACTTACGAACGGCCCGTAGGTACGGAACTCGTTCGTAAGACGGGGACTACCTGTAGTGGGGTATCGCATGATATGGTACGGTATGGTACTGTATGGTATGGTATGGTACTGTATGGTATGGTACTGCATGGTATGGTATGGTACTGTATGGGATGGTATGGTACTGTATGGTATGGTATGATATGGTACGGTATGGTACTGCATGGTATGGTATTGTACAGTATGGTGCTGTATGGTATGGTACTGCATGGTTTGGTACTGTATGGTATGGTACTGCATGGTATGGTATGGTACTGTATGGTACTGTACAGTATGGTACTGTATGGTATGGTACAGTACTGTATGGTATGGTACTATACAGTATGGTACTGTATGGTATGGTATGATATGATACGGTACTGTATGGTATGGTATACATGTAGTATGGTACGGTATGATATGGTATGGTACTGTATGGTATAGTATGGTATGGTATAATATGGTATGGTATAGTATACCATACCATACCATACCATTTTATTTATAAAGCACTTTAAACAGGAACAAGTCCACACCAAAGTGCTGGACAAACAAACACGCAACAGGCAACACAGACAATGAAGTACAACACGAAAAACATAAAAACATTGCAGATCATAAATCAAACGATCCAATACAAATCAGCTGGCATTGAAAGCGATGGAGTAGTAGTGAGTTTTTAACCGGGATTTGAAAACTGAGAGGGAGGGGGCCTGTTTGATGAGCAGCGGTAACTCGTTCCAGAGTCTTGGGCCTGCTACAGAGAACGCCCTGTCACCCCTGCGCTTAAGGCGAGTTTCTGGAACTATTAAGAGTACCTGATCCTCTGACCTCAAAGCACGTGGAGGGACATATGGGTGTATCAGATCCGAGAGATAGGCGGGGGCGAGACTGTTCAGCGATTTGTAGACATACATGAGAATTTTGAATTGGATTCGAAGATGAACCGGTAGCCAGTGAAGGGAGGCCAAGACTGGTGTAATGTGCTCTCTTTTGCGTGTGCTGGTTAAAAATCGGGCAGCTGCGTTCTGAACCAGTTGTAATCGTGCAATGGTGGCTTGACTGACGCCAAACAGAAGTGAATTGCAGTAATCAAGCCTAGATGTAATGAATGCGTGAATCACTGTCTCCAGGTGCTTTTTGGATAATATGGGCTTCAGCTTAGACAGACGTCTCAGCTGGAAAAAACAGGATTTGACGATCATGTTTACATGACTGTTGAGTTTCATGGAAGGATCCATTATCACTCCCAGATTTTTGACTTTTTGTTTTTCGGATAGGGGTAGAGCAGACAGGTCAATGCAGTGGTTTGAGGTTGTGTCATTGGGAAGGAACAATATGGCTTCAGACTTCTTATCATTGAAGCTTAAGAAATTTAAAGCCATCCAGTCCCTGATGTCAGCCAGGCAGTCGAGCAGAGGTTGAATAGAGCCTGTACCATTTTGTCTTAGGGGGAAGTAGATTTGACAGTCATCAGCGTAGAAGTGGAAAGGTATATTGTGTTTCCGGAAAATAGCACCGAGTGGCAGCAGGTATAAGGAGAACAAGAGAGGACCCAGGATGGACCCCTGCGGAACCCCCCATTTAAGAGCCGCCACTGCAGAAGTAAAATCATTGATGGACACACAAAAAGACCTGTCAGAGAGGTAGGATCTGAACCAGTTTAGGGCTGATCCTGAGATGCCCACCCACTGCTCCAACCTAGCAATGAGGATCTCATGGTCGATGGTGTCGAAAGCGGATGTGAGGTCCAATAGGACAAGCAGCACAGAGTCACCAGTATCTGTGGATAGAAAGATGTCGTTAAAAACCTTCAGTAGGGCAGTCTCAGTGCTGTGGAGGGATTTGAAGCCAGACTGGAATAGCTCGGGGATAGCGTGATCCTCCAGGAAGCACTTTAGTTGGGACTCAACTATTTTCTCTAGAAGTTTAGAAACAAATGGGAGTCTGGAGACAGGCCTGAAATTGGATAATACTGACGGGTCGAGGTTTGGTTTTTTCAGGAGGGGTTGAACAGCAGCATGTTTTAATGATTTTGGCACCACACCCGAGGATAGACTGCTATTTACAATCGAAAGAATGGAGGGACCTAGAGTGTGAAAAACCTCCTTTAGAAGCCGAGGGGGGACCACATCGAAGGGGGAGCCAGATGGTTTCAGGCTGCACATGACCTGCTCTAGAGAGGACAGAGAGACTGGTTCAAAATGTTCAAACACAGCAACAGATTGAGGTGGGATGGATGGATCGTGAGATGGAGGAGAAATGAGAGCCCTGGTGGTTGCGATTTTATCTAAAAAGAAATGTTGGAAGTTCTCGCACAGCTCAGTCGAGGCTTCCATGGGTGATTGTTCAGTGAGGTGGAGAACAGAGTTTAGGGTGGAGAACAGAACTCGAGGGTTACGAGAGTTTGCAGCAATGATATCAGAGAAGTATTGTGATTTAGCAGTTTTCACTGCTTTCTGATATCGGCGCCAGCTCTCTTTTACCATCTCAAAAGAGACCTGCAGACTGTCTTTTTTCCATTTCCTCTCCACCTTTCGGCATTGCTGCCTGGCAGCTCTGGTCGTGTCATTCAGCCACGGTTCGGCCCTGAGTTTTGGTCTTCTCGGTTTAATAGGCGCCACTTGATCCAAAGCCTTTAAACAAACAGAGTCAAACTGGTTTGTCAGCTCCTCAGTGCTGGAGAGGAACCCCGGGGGCTGAATTAACATGTCATTGTTGTAAACCTCAGTGAAACGTGCGGCAGTTAAATGGTTAACATTCCTGCCTTTACGTGCAGGAATGCATGTTTTAGGAGTTACATGGGGGATGGTGAACTGAAAATTCACTGGCCTATGATCTGAGAATACATTGTCTCCTATTTCAAGGTTTGAAACGGTCACATCACATGTTAAAACAAGGTCCAACAAATGTCCACGCTGCTGTGTGGAAGAGTTCACGTGTTGAGTTAAATTAAATGAGTCCAATAAATCTAAAAAGTCCTTAACCATGGGCTTCTCAGGACAACACACGTGCAAGTTGAAGTCGCCTGAAATGACGACCCGAGAATATTTAGCTGTAATTTCAGCCAAGAAATCAGAAAACTCGCTGATGAAGTTCTTGGAACGAGGCGGCCGGTAGACAAGAGCACACAAAGTTACAGGTGAATGTCCTAGTTCAAACACAGTCAGCTCAAAGCTAGAGCAGGAGACTGGAATGGACAGTTGTTTACAGTCAAAAGTTGATTTGAATATTGTTAATAATCCACCACCACGACCTGATGGTCGCGGGTCGTTAAAAAACAAACAGTTTGGTGGTATTATTTCCGTCAATGCGCTGGACTCACCCGGCGACATCCACGACTCTGTGATGCAGAAAAAGTCCAAGTCGTGATCTTCAAAGTAATCCCTGAGGATGAACGTTTTGTTGCAAACAGATCGGGCGTTGACAACACAGAATTTGATGATATCCGAGCTAGCCGCTGATGAGCTAACAGCTGGTGGGGGAGCGCGCGTCCGCGGCTCGCTGCCCACAGAGAGCTGCTCCTCCGGCCGCAGATCCCCGTTGTTTTCCTGGTCCGTGCACGCGGGAGACTGGCGATGAGAATCGAGACCATCAGCTGAAGACAGCGAGGCAGAACGCCGGGCTCTGAGCTTCACCAGCCGGCCAGCTCGAGAACCGCGTTTCTTCCTCCGAGTCGATCGATTTCTCCGTGCAGGCTGGTGAGAAGAGCAGCGGAGGTAAACGGGCAACTCGTCTCCGAGCAACGGGGGCAGAGGGGGCCTTCCCGAGGTACGTTCATACTGGCCCGAATCAGCGACATCCGCGGCAGCAAACCGTAAATCCAGAAGCTGCTTCCGATCATAAACCAGCAGTGTACTTATGTCTCCAATGAAGAACGAACAAAACACAAAAATTCCAAACACCCACAGGAGAGGCGGATACGCAGTCATGCTTATGGGCGCCATCTTGTTGTATGGCACTTATGGTATGGTAATGTATGGTATGGTACTGTATGGTAGGGTATGATATGGTCCGGTATGGTACTGTATGGTATGGTATTGTATCGTATGGTATGATACTGTATCATATGCTATGGTACTGTATGGTATGGTACTGTATGGTATGGTAATGTATGGTATGGTACTGTATGGTATGGTACTGTATGGTATGGTACTGTATGGTATGGTACTGTATGGTATGGTACTGTATGGTATGGTACTGTATGGTATGGTACTGTATGGTATGGTACTGTATGGTATGGTACTGTATGGTATGGTACTGTATGGTATGGTAATGTATGGTATGGTACTGTATTCATTCATTCATTCAACCTTTATTTATATGTACAGGCTGGCCTCGTTGAGTCTAGGGGTTGAACGAGTACATAATTTTTAACCTCGACATTAACATAAAAAAACTCGAGCGGCGCTCGAGTAGCCGATGACGTCACAGTGTCTTATGATGCAAAATAAATAAATAAATATAATGCATAAAAACGTCTTTACAAAAAGAAAAAAAAGACCAACAAAACATTGGGAGCATTTATTATGCTCCTATCATTTATCATACTGCACATAAGTCACAGGAAAAACAAAACTATTAGTTATTATTATTAATATTAAAAGTGAAAGTAAGGCGCTGAAAACCGAAACTTAAAAAACAAATGGGGCCACAGCCACACCGTACCACCGCCTGCAGTGCTGTGCAATTTAGGTTTACTTTTAGAGATTGTGTTTAAAGGTTTTTAATAGCTCTAGAGAGATTAATATTTGTTTCTTTTTCTTTGTGAAACGAGAGAGATGAAGCCGTTTCGGCCGTGTTAATGCAACACTGCCCTCTGCTGTCACAATCTACTACGGCCAACGGTGTTCAAAGCAAAGAAAGTCAACAGGATGTTTCAATGAGTAGCGCAATTTATAAAATTATAAACTGCTTTACCTTTTTGACAAGACTGGACCAGCTCCATACATCCGTGTGCACAAAGGAATCCATTTTGTAGCGTCTACTAAAAGCTAAAAGCTACCCCGCGCTCTGTTTTTATCACGTGATGTGACGTACAGACGTTAACGTGATGACGTCACTACGGGTAGTCGAGGTGGACAAAAAAGCCTCGATAGAAGTCAAAGCGCTCGATCTGTCGAAAACTCGGTTACTCTGTTAAAGCATTAGTTGAGTCACGGGGACTCATTTACAAGAGGGACCTGTCTCACTCACACCAAACAACCATCCACTCTCACACTCACACCTAGGGTCAATTTAGAGTCACCAATCAGCCTAACAAGCATGTTTTTTGGTCTGTGGGAGGAAACCGGAGTACCCGGAGGAAACCCACGCATGCACGGGGAGAACATGCAAACTCCACCCAGAAAGGCCCCGGACCGGGATTTGAACCGGCAACCTTCTCGCTGAGAGGCAGCAGCTCTACCAGTTGTGCCACCGTGCTGCCCATGGTATGGTACTGTATGGTATGGTACTGTATGGTAATGTATGGTATGGTACTGTATGGTATGGTACTGTATAGCAGTGTTTTTCAACCACTGTTCGCGGCACACTAGTGTTCCGCGAGTAATCTTCAGGTGTGCCGTGGAAATTATCCAATTTCACTTAACTGGTCTAAAAAGATTTTTTGAAAACAAATTAATTATCTGCGTTGGGCCGTACGCCGCTCTACGACGTTCGTACGCAGAAGCACACGCGTATCCCCGCAGGGCATGTACGCGCAAAGCTCAATTTTTACGACCGCGAATGCAAGCACGTTGTTGCACAAAAACTGCCATGGGCAGGTGGGTGTTTTGTATGCGACACAAATATATTAAATTCCCCTTCTTCATCCCTGATCTGGCCTTTTCTTTTGTTTTTTTGCCAAAAGTCAAGTGATTGCTTCCTCCTCCGTTGACTCCATGACTGAAATGATGAGGAAATGAATGAATTTGTCACGAACGAATTAAACTCAGGTCCAACGTGGCTGCGCGAGGTTCTGCAGATTTCCTGTCTGATGTGTGGGTTGCAGGACCAGTGCTCCCTGTTTTTAGTTTATTTTTTAGAACTTTTTATTAACATACTGTATAAACACAGAACACCGCTGCGGCAGAAGCTGCCGGTAACACCAGCTCTCGACTTTTTTTCCCCACCCAACTTATCAATTCAGTAGGCGTGTCCAGAGGCGGTCCCTCCTATGAGCTATCTTTGTTTACAGTTTTGGTTGGTGGTGTGCCTCGTGATTTTCTCAATGAAAACACTGTGCCTTGGCTCAAAAAAGGTTGAAAAACACTGCTGTATAGTATGGTACTGCATGGTATGGTACTGTATGGGATGGTATGGTAATGTATGGTATGGTATGATATGGTACGGTATGGTACTGCATAGTATGGTATGGTATAGTATGGTACTGTATGGTATGGTACTGCATGGTTTGGTACTGTATGGTATGGTACTGCATGGTATGGTATGGTACTGTACAGTATGGTACTGTATGGTATGGTACTGCATGGTACAGTACTGCATGGTATGGTATGATATGGTACGGTATGGTACTGTACAGTATGGTACTGTATGGTATGGTACTGCATGGTTTGGTACTGTATGGTATGGTACTGCATGGTATGGTATGGTACTGTACAGTATGGTACTGTATGGTATGGTACTGTATCATAAGCTATGGTACTGTATGGTAGGGTATGATATGGTCCGGTATGGTACTGTCTGGTATGGTATGGTACTGTATCATATGCTATGGTACTGTATGGTATGGTATGGTAAAATGACCACCCATGCTGGTCAGGTGAGCTCACTTGGTAACGACGCTGCAGAAGAGTGGGACATAAACTCGGAGGTCCTCTGGCAGAGTGTTGATATTGCACATGGCTCTGAAGTACACCAACCCATTGGTGGGCTGCTCGCAGTACTGAACCGGCACGCCGCCTGTGGAGGTTAGGAGAACACTCCATCAAACACAGATTGTTTGTCAGACACCTTGGGAAAAAGCGAAGTGTGCAACAGTACCTGCAGTGCCCATCTGAACTGGGGTGATGGGTATGGTGGGCTCGATGTCGGACACTTGGAGCGCAGGCAGAGACGAGGCATCCTGAACTTGACTTTGAGCAGCCAGCAGCTCCAGACCTGTTCAAGAAGAACACACAACAGAGTCCAAGGACCTTGTATTACTTTGTGGGTGGTTATTGAGCACAAAACATCAGTATCTGACAACACATCTAAGCCTGTAAAATATAATTTAAAATTACTTATCCTTTCGTATTAAAATGAAAATATGTAGACACTGAATGAAAAACAAAAAATAAAATAAATGGGTGTAAAGCATGATTTATGATTAACCTTTAAAAACATTTAGGCCCCTTCAAGCCAATATTTTATTACCTTTCTCATAAATCTCTTTTTTATCATCATCCGTCAGAAGTTGAATCTTTTCCTGAAGCTTCTTCTCCTCGGCCTCGGCTTGTTTTTTCAGATAGGCCTCGTCCGGGCTCATCTTCAGGGTCAATCGATGCGTGTTATCCTGTTGGTGGGTGGCACATCAAAGCATTAAATTCAACATTAAATCAGATCATGAAGTCTGTTATGACCTCATAAAATTAAAATATACCTTCCTCTACAGGATGGAAAAGGTGTTTCAACTTTAAATATATTAATTTCTTATGAAAACAGGATTCAATTTAATATATGGTCAGAGGCTGTGATTTCATGCCTAATAATAAATAAATATTTTGCCAACAGGTGAACAACCAATATAAGAAGAAAAAACATTTACATTGATCAATAAGAGGTTGTCTTAAGTTTTTACCTTAAAGAAGCTTTTGACTTTTTCCTGAAGAAAGCAGGGGTTCTCTTTCAGAGCCTGTCTGAACTTGGAAACACTATCACTGATTTTCAGCAGCTCCACTGGGTCGCCATTGTGGTTCCAGGATGAAGCGATGTACTTCAAAACAAACACAACGTCATGATGGATGAAGAACCCAACAAATAAACCCAAACAAACCAACAATTTAAATGAAAGTTGCTCTAAATTGAGTAAATTCTATTTATTTTAGATTTAGGGCAAAGAGGGAGTCATTTAGATTTACAAAGACACATTGGACATGAATAAAACAAATAATGACATAATCTCAAGGACAGCAACTGAGAACACGTTTTCACTCCTGACCTGTGTAGAAATATACAGTAAAACAGGCTGAGGCGAACAAATTCAAGATTTCATTCACAAAAATACAGCCAATGAGCCGCCCACATGCAATTTCAGAACTACAGTAGTCCCTCGCTACTTCGTGGTTCGTTTATCGCAGACTCGCTGTATCGCTTTTTTTTTTAAGTACCGGTACTGTACATAATATAAAATAATAATAATAATAATGCGCTGCCATTTTGTATTTTCTTTCTAACTTGAACTACTGTGTTCCTACTTCGCCATTTTTCACTTATCGCTGGGCTTCAGGTTACGGATCCCCCCGCGCTAAACGAGGGACTACTGTAGATATAAACAGCAGATCAATGATGAGCTCACCGAGGCCAGAGACAGCCCAAAGTTTGTGGACTGATGCTTCATCTGGATCTCTATCCTGTGAAGGAGAGCCTCAATCCTCTCTTCCTCAAAGCCATTCCTGCCAGACGACACAAGCGCAGCACTTAATTTAGTTACAAACGTAAAACACTGCAAACATTTTCTAAAGACAGGAAAAGAAGAGTTGTGACAAACTGGAAACGGGCTCACTTTATAATGTCCTCGATGGTTTGGCTGATGATTTGTTTGACCCTCTCCGTGTCCTGCTCAGCCATCCCCTGCAGTCCGATGCTAAACGACGCCTCTTTGGTGCTCCCGTCATATCTGCACAGCACGATATTTGAATTGACACACGCATTCTTCACAGCACAGTATGCAAACAAACCCTTTGCAATAAAATTTGTGATAAAGACCATATACAAACCCAACCACCGAGGAGAAGTCACTTCCTATTTTGGGTTCGATGAGAGCTTTATAGAAGGGGGAGTTTGGCCCAGAGACCATCAGAGACGACAGCAGGCTGAGAGTGAATCCTTCAAATGTATCAGTGATGCTAAAAAGAAAGCAATAATTTTATATATTAATAGATATTTTCAGTTTTTAAGCAAAATTAAAAAGATAGAAAGCAGCTTAAAGCCGAGGCTTCTCTTCAGAAAGCGTCAGAAAACAAACGTGTGTGTAAAACAGGACCGGGCGTAGAGAACATGACCTTACTCTCCCAGCAGGTAGCTCACACACAGGGTGTTCTGCTTGCTTTGATCTGGAGCCAGAGCGTCAGGGCTGCAGGTCACGTGGTCTTCTCTCTGCGGTACAAAAACAAAATATAATCCACAGAAACATCAGAGCTGTTGTATAACATTTTACTTCTGCAACCAGAACTAGGTCTGCAAACCCTGACTGATGGTCCAGTTAATTGTTCTTATTGATAAGTTTGAGTGCAGCAGATGTTTAAAGTGTGTGACATGATTTTTGAACTTTGCATAAAATGGCACATTATATATATCTTGCATCATTCAACGATGTTCGTTGTTGCAAACAAAATGATAAATTAATGAAAATTTGTTTCAAAGTGAGTTTAAAATTTGCGCTGTGTTTCTTCACGGGACATCCGGGTACTTCACAATGCGATTTCTGTGACGTAGGTGCAGGAATGTCAGTCAGTCTGCGTCTGCTAGGATAACACATATGTCTGCAAGTTCGCCTTTTTTTTTTTTATAACTTGAAAAATGCTGTTACGTTGTGTCGCATTTGGGTGCTCTAATATCATCAGTGAACAAGTGAGCCTTTTCACTTTCCCAAAAGATGAAAAACTTCGTCAAGACTGGACAAAACAAACAAAGCTGTCCCCCTCGCTCCACCTGAACGGTAAGGCAGAACCAGCTGTTTCTTGTTCAACCCCCTGAACTAACTTCTGCTTCCCAAACTGAAGACAAATCGCTCAAATCTAAACTTAGATTGCTAAATTCATCAGTTTCTATATTGTGTGCCATTGTTATTTAAAAGCACATGTAAACTGGTTGGGCAAACTCCCACGTACCCTCCAGGACCCTGCTGAGGGTATAGAGCTGGTCCAATGTTCCACGACCATGTGTTTTGTGGACTTGGAGAAGGCATTCGACCGCGTCCCTCGGGGGGTTCTGTGGGGGGTACTCCGGGAGTATGGGGTACCAGGCCCATTGATATGGGCTGTTAGGTCCCTGTACGACCGGTGTCAGAGCTTGGTCCGCATTGCCGGCAGTAAGTCAGGCTCGTTTCCAGTGAGAGTTGGACTCCGCCAAGGTTGCCCTTTGTCACCGATTCTGTTCATAACTTTTATGGACAGAATTTCTAGGCGCAGCCAAGGTGTTGAGAGGATCCGTTTTGGTGGCCTTAGAATCGCTTCTCTGTTTTTTGCAGATGATGTGGTCCTATTGGCTTCATCAGATCGTGATCTACAGCTTTCGCTGGAGCGGTTTGCAGCCGAGTGTGATGCGGCCGGGATGAGGATCAGTTCCTCCAAATCCGAGGCCATGGTCTTGAGCCGGAAAAGGGTAGCATGCCCTCTCCGGGTCGGGGAGGAGGTCCTGCCCCAAGTGGAGGAGTTTAAGTATCTCGGGGTCTTGTTCACGAATGAGGGAAAACTGGAGCGTGAGATCGATAGGCGGATAGGTGCAGCGTCCGCAGTGAAGCGGGCGCTGTACCGGTCTGTCGTGGTGAAGAGAGAGCTGAGTCAAAAGGCAAAGCTCTCAATTTACCGATCGATCTACGTTCCCACCCTCATCTATGGTCATGAGCTTTGGGTTATGACCGAAAGAACGAGATCTCGGATACAAGCGGCTGAAATGAGTTTTCTCCGCAGGGTGTCTGGACTCTCCCTTAGAGATAGGGTGAGAAGCTCAGTCATCCGGGAGGGACTCGGAGTAGAGCCGCTGCTTCTCCACATCGAGAGGAGCCAGTTGAGGTGGCTCGGGCATCTGGTTAGGATGCCTCCTGGACGCCTCCCTGGTGAGGTGTTCCGGGCATGTCCCACCGGGAGGAGACCCAGAGGAAGACCCAGGACACGCTGGAGGGACTATGTTTCTCGGCTGGCCTGGGAACGCCTTGGGATTCCCCCAGAGGAGCTGCTCCAAGTGGCTGGGGAGAGGGAAGTCTGGGCCTCCCTACTTAGGCTGCTACCCCTGCGACCCGACGGGCCTCCCTACTTAGGCTGCTACCCCTGCGACCCGACGGGCCTCCCTACTTAGGCTGCTACCCCTGCGACCCGACCCCGGATAAGCGGACGAAAATGGATGGATGGATGGAAGTTATTTAAAAGGGGCGTTCTAGGACAGTCCTGCACCTACATCACAGAAGTTGCATTGTGAAGTACCCGGATGTCCCGTGAAGAAACACAGCGCAAATTTTAAACTCACTTTGAAACGAATTTTCATTAATTTATCATTTTGTTTGCAACAACGAACATAGTTGAATGATGCAAGATACAGTACTGTATATATAATGTGCCATTTTATGCAAAGTTCAAAAATCATGTCACACACACTTTAAAGCTGCACTATGTAACTTTGTAGTGCAGTCTGTAACTTTTCTAACAATATATTTTTAACACATTTCTTCACTCTGTCACTATCTACTGACAGACTGATGTTAGACAAAGTAATCTCTGAAAAAAACTATAGTCCCCTTGCTTCTCTATCAGCATTTATAAAAACACTAAAAACACAGAGTGACCCGCCCTTAACCAGCCAATAAAAACAGAGTTTTTAATCAGCCAATAAAGCTGCGTTCCAGTTGTCCTCAACAGAGCTTGTCACGGCCCAACCCACGCCCCCGCCTGTCCCAGCCCCAGCGTCGCGCACGTTCGCGTTCAAAGGATTGCAAAGCGATGCAGGACTGTTTTGTAAGTGACACAAATGTATGACATTGCCCTTCTTCATCACTGATCGGGACTTTTCTTTTCTTTTTCTTTTTTAAGTCAAATGATGCTTCCTCCTCCGCTCTGCACCACTCCCTCTGCTGACTGCAATGAATGAGGAAGTGTCTGAAGTTGTCACGAGAGAATTAAACTCGGGTTTTACGTGCCTGCGCTTGTCCCTGCAGATTTTATGGTGTTCTGGTGTAGACCAGAGCTCCATGGTTTTATTTTATTTTTTTAGAACGTTTTATTAGGTGAGAAGCTCAGTCATCCGGGAGGGACTCGGAGTAGAGCCGCTGCTTCTCCACATCGAGAGGAGCCAGTTGAGGTGGCTCGGGCATCTGGTTAGGATGCCTCCTGGACGCCTCCCTGGTGAGGTGTTCCGGGCACGTCCCACCGGGAGGAGACCCAGAGGAAGACCCAGGACGCGCTGGAGGGACTATGTTTCTCGGCTGGCCTGGGAACGCCTTGGGATTCCCCCGGAGGAACTGCTCCAAGTGGCTGGGGAGAGGGAAGTCTGGGCCTCCCTACTTAGGCTGCTACCCCCGCGACCCGACCCCGGATAAGCGGAAGAAGATGGATGGATGGATGGATGGATAGAACGTTTTATTAACATATAAACACAGAATATTGCAGCGGCTCCGAGAGACTGCAGCAGGAGGCGGAGCTGATCTCAAGTCCAGCAGCGCACTGGGAGCAGAGCCATATATGGCTCTGAGGGGGAGGGAGCAGAATGCTTTTCCCTGCTGAAAATATTTCTAAGTCCTGCGCACAACAGAAAGTTACACATAGCACCTTTAACATCTAACTTACGGGACTGTCCCAGTGAGGCTGAGGGGGGACAGCTGTGTTTGGTTCGATGCGCTCAAACTTGCACAGAGCTTCTTCTTGGATCTGCTGCAGGTGACCCTCCAGGGGCAAGTCTCCATAAGTAAAGAACCTGAACGTTCAAACAGAGACACGATCTTTCATCTGAACACAACGTGATCCAAGCTTGGACTCCACGTATCGATCTGTAAGTAAACTCTTTAAACACCGAGAGGACTGGGCTTTGTTACCTGGCGTTGCTGGGATGGTAATGTGTGGCGTGGAACTGTTTGAGCTGCTCCCAGGTCAGGTCTGGGATGGCCAGCGGTTCTCCTCCGGACACCACAGAGTAGGTGTGGTCTGGGTACAGTTTATTTTGTAGGTGTTGGGCGTACAGACGCTCATTGTCCGACTGTAAAAACACACAAACACATTTGAAATTGAGGAAACGGAACGTAATTTATTTGGATGACCAAATAATTTGTTTTAAACTGATACAAGTGTTCGGATCAAAATATGCTTTTTACACTTTATGCATTTGATTTATTTGAGCTTTATTCCACCAGGTGAACCAGTTCTCGTTTACAAACATGACCTGGAAAAGTGTTGACTTACAAAGACTCCTTTCATTTCGTTAAACACCACTCCTTTAAACACCAGCGAGGAGCTGGGATCTGTGGGATTTTCATTCTCCAGCCTCCAGCCTTCCTGCCTGCAAAGTTAAACCAGCAGGTGTATCAGGCCACAAGGCTGGGTATCCATACAAATTCAATAATCCTTAAAATAATAGTCAAATGACGCGTGAAGCTTGTGATTAAATTGTAATAATTAAAAAATGACCAGTTGCAAACAAGCAGACTGTAAAATAAATAAACATTTTAAATGTCACGGGTAAACACGCCCAACTGAGTTCTAATCAGGTTTTCAGGTTACGTGCAAAAGAAAGTCAAGATTACCTGATTTACATTAAATAAAAGCACATTCTAAAACTGCAAGGCTCTTATTGTGAAAGCTGCCTGGACCAATGTTTTACCACATCCAAAAATGTGCACACTGTGGCAGCACAAGCAAACTCACCAGAAATCTTGCTCTCGTAAACAAGGAAAGAAAACTGCATCCAAATAGACGGACAGCAGATTCTGGAAGTCCTTTCCATTTTGCGTGGAGAACGGGTACATGGTGAAGTCACTGGCTGTTCACAAACAAACAAACAAACAAACAATTCATGACACTGGCTTTGTGTTCAAATTTGCACTTTGAGCATGTGATACACTAGAGCATGTAAAACCCCACACTTTTAAATACAGATGCACACCTGCACACAACAGGATTCATAGAGATTTGTGATCATTAAGATTGTAAAACCACGTACTGGGCTTCTGTTTTAAGTTATTTTTTAATTTAAGAAACTGTCAAGTATATTTATTAAAGCACTACTACTTATGCACTTTTCAGTTGTCGCTTGTGAACAGGTTGAGTTATACAAATCAAAATAAGATTGGACATGACACACAACTGGCTGATTGATGGATGAGCTGCACGAGCGGCATGGACTTTTTAATTTTAAATACATAACTGCATTTTAAATTATTTAGCACCTACTGCACCTTTGTGCAGCCTAGAGCTGCAGAAAAAGCTTCCTCGTGTATCTTTGTGCATCTTTATACTTTATTTCTTCAAAAATAAGATATGTAATTTTTCTACAATGAAAAAATCACGAGAATGCAATTTATTGTTTTAGTATTTAGATACTGGGCAAAAACTATATTCCTTTTTCACAATAATCTCATCTTTTATTTTGTCTTAGTGTATAAAAAAACATCAATAAATGTTAAAAACCAAGAGAGGCATGGTGGCACAACTGGTAGAGCTGCTGCCTCTCAGCAAGAAGGTTGCCGGTTCAAATCCCGGTCCTGGGGCCTTTCTGGGTAGTTTGCATGTTCTCTCCGTGCATGCGTGGGTTTTCTCCAGGATACTCCAGTTTCCTCCCACAGGCCAAAAAAACATACGTTTTATTGGCCAAACAAATTCAAATAAGCATAATAAACATGGCCAAATAAGTTTTAACATATTGGCATATCGGATATTGTCCAAAAATCTAATATTGTGCATCCCTACTTTTAAAAATCCACCAAGATACTAGTTAACATATTGGGTTAACATTACAAATGTTCATGTGAATAAGAAGACTTAGCACACGTTGGTGTTAATTACACTTCATCACCTGTGAAGGCGTTCATGAACGTAGACAGGGAGCGGTTGAGCATCTTAAAGAAGGGGTCCCTACAAGGATACTTCTCAGACCCACACAGCACCGTGTGCTCCAGGATGTGGGGGACCCCAGTGCTGTCCATGGGGGTGGTCCTGAACTGGACACTGAAACACAGGAAGTAAAAGTGAGAACCTGAATAACCCGTTTATGATTCCGTGAAAGTAACTTGGATCGAGTCGCAACCTGAAGAGGTTGTTAGAGTCATCCCTGGCTGCGTGCAGATACTGCGCTCCAGTTTTATCATGGGTCAACTTCACGGCTGTGAGACACAAGTCAGGCACTGCTACAACCTGGGGAGGGGCAGAACAGGCAGCCATGATCACTTTTTATTAGCAGCATATGATGCTAATTCTTCTGGAATGACACGAGTGTGAGTTATGCTGCTCCCGGTTGTTTAAAACAAAGTGCTCCCACCTCTCTGACAGTAAAGCCATGGATTTTCTGCTCTGGCTGGTACTGAAGAGCCCTTTCTCTTGCTGAGATGCTCTTCAACCTCCATGTTTGCTGCTGCTGGCCATTGAAACTTGAATAAAACAATTAAAAAAAAAAAAACGGTAAGTTACTCTGAGAACTTGGTTAGAGAATGTTCAGATAGATTTTAAAGGTTGACACCACCCTGCAAACTTCAGCTTCAGGACAAGAAGATAAGTCTGTTTCAACACATAATTATTAAGTACATCAGTGGTAAAATAAGAGAATAAAAAGAACTGTGCACAGACTTAAAAGTCTGAATCAAATGTTTAATTAGATGGATGGACGGATGGATACTTTATTGTCTCCAAGGGGAAATTTGTCTTGGACATTGCGTGCTAAACAAAGCTTCTTCCACAATTAAATACAATACAAACAATAAAATCATGTGAACACCACAATAAATTAAAATAAACTAAAATAATTAAAAAACACGTATTGTTCAATAACACACATCGCACATGCCCACATACATTCCAGCAAGTAAACAAAACAACAAATCAGGTATTGAAAATGTAATGTAAACAACTTTAACAAATCAAGGTAAAGTTTTCATGACATTAACCAACATTTAATTAATATAGTAGATAAATTATTTTCTAAGTATACTGTAAAAAAATAACAAAAATAATCTGAATCTAAAAATATTAAATAATGGAAGGAAACAAGCTAAGTGTTCACTTTATTATAATTTTAAATAGGTCAAAATGTTACATTTTGAATAATGGCTTACAGTATTATTTGTCAACATATATTTGAACTAACATACATTTGCTTATATGTTCCTTATGATCCTGGTTTGTAGGTAATGTTGCTAATAATCCTGTTAGTCTCATTCCAGATGTTGTTTGTGTTAGTGTTATTGTTTTGTTGTTAATTCTTCTGTTTTGTTTTATAGTCTTTTCTGCATTTGCAAATAAA